>JAPYZP010002269.1:0-24493 GCA_030522985.1 Torymus sinensis
AAAAAATACGATCTTATATAAAAGCTTACCTTTTTACAAAAAACATATGAATAAGTAAAACAAATAATTACAAATAAATAAAGGAGGTTTACTTACGTGAGGTATTACTTCCGGACTTTATAGCAGTTCAAAGATATAACTTTTAAAACAATATATATTTATAAATTGTCGAACTGCAGCCTGCCTGAAAAAAGCAGTATACTTATATATACAAAATATCGGTGTGATGGCGCCAAACATGCACAAAAGTTTGAATTCATGAATTTAATCTTTCGAGAAGACCCAAAGAAGTCTGAATTCATTTATTTAATCTTTTGACAAAATCACACCCGATTCCACACTTTTGTCAAAATGTAAATAGATCCAATTAATCTTAAAAAAAAAAAAAAGAATATTAATTTCACACTTTTTAAGAAATAAAACATACATTTTAATCTTTCTTAAAAGTGTAAAATCATGGTTTTAATATTGACGGAATATTCAAAAAAATTTTACAATAATTAATTACAATTTTTTAAATATAAAATTAGTCTATTTCGCATTAGCTTTAAATTTTTTACGTTTGTTTCTTGATCTTCTTTATAATTAACAATTTACTCTCCAGGTTTCAGTCGCCATTCTTAAATGACCAATCGTTTTTAACCTAAATTCTTATCGATCCGACATCCTGGCTTTTTTCTCCAACCTCATCGTCAACCAAATCATCAAATTATTTAAATCCATAAGCGAGATCCGAAAATCAATTTCGACAACGCACTTGACGACGACTGAGGGCTACAAGGATCGACTCCATAAGCATAAATATCCTTCGAAAGTCGCCAAATTCGATTAGTCACGCTTCGGATTCTCTTTCTCTCCCATTTCTCGCTCTCGAAATAGATTTTTGGAAACTGGATTTCCAACTATACACGACTGCGTCAATGACACACGTCGGGCCGCCGTCAAAGCCCCTCATATAAAAAAAACGCCGCCGCCCCCCTTTCGGACACTAATCCCCCAAGAATGCTCAACCGCTCGCCGCCGCAGGTATACTTATAACAGCATTTGCTCGCTCTCTTTCTCTCTCATTAATCTCCGAACCCCACATATACGTATACACATAAAGCAAGCACGTACCGCGCAAAAAACAATAAAAACCTTTTTTCGCGAGTGCGTTTCGACTGCAGCAGCAGCGGTGGGGCGCGTACACAATGTGCCATTCGCGGAATCAATGATCGGCGCCCTCCCCTCTATATACGTACCTCCACAAAGCGCTGATTCGCCGTCAATGGACCAACCGGTTGATTCGCCGATTGAAATCGAACGACGAGAGACAGAGAAAGAAAGCGAGCTCGCCCGCGCGCTTATACATACCTATATACGTGCTGCTCTCGCTAAACTCGACACGTGCGCGCACCGCGCGAGCGCGCTAACGAACGGCGATAAATAACGCCGCAGCGGCGTACCTTCGTGGAAAGGCGTAGCGTTTGATTTATAACCGACGGAAGAGGGAGGGGGGAGAGAAAGGGGTGGGGTGTGCAGGTGTGTTGCACGCGTGCGTGTATGTGTGTGGCTCTCTCTCTCTGCAAGGCTCGTTTGAATATGCGGATTTTTCGAGTCGCGATCGGTCGAGGTTGCCGCTGCGGGTTGACAGGTCGACTGGGTGATGTCTGCGCCTGCGTGTGTGTGCGTGCGTTGACGTGTGTGGCGGATATGACGGGTTTGAGCGATTTTTCGGATGATTAGTGTAGAAGCGTGGAGATTTTGAATGGTTATTGTATGTTCTTTTATTTATAATTAATATAGGTGAATTTCAAAAGAAAAATCTCTCTCTAATAATTATAAGTAAGGAGATAACTTATACGCGAAAGAAATACCACATTCCCTATGGGCTGTAAGGAAAATGTTTCTGTGCTGAGGTTGCGAATGAATTTCGAAAAATTCTTGAAAATATAGTCATGTTTACGTACGTTTTTGTAAGAGGTACGTGTAATTTGAACTTGAAAAAAAGATGAGTTCAAAGTAAAAATTAAATGCTATTAGGCGACTCAAAGAAAAATGTATGCAAAGAAATTGTATCAAATTTTGTATATTTAAAAGTTCAGATATGATTAAATGAATAATTATTTAAACTTTAATAATTTTAAAAGCATTAAGAACAAACATTCAGTGCGATTTGAGCGTTCAAAAAAACCGGCACTGCGCTATATAGTAATAAATGAGTATTTAATTAATAAATAACAAGAATGATCAATATTTAGTTTAAAGAATTCCTTCTTTTTGTCTATCTGTCGAATAACAGCGTGTATTGTTAGCAAGAATTAAGTATTTTTTTATCTACATAATAATAAAACATTGTAATTTCAAAAGTAAAGATGCTTTATTACGCGAATAATGAATAATAATGACGAAATTAAAAATAGGTTTTTAATATTTACCGACACTATTCTTTGCCAACTGAAATTCAGAGATAAGGCAAATATCGTTAAGGGAAGAAGTGTAGCTCATGTATGTATTTCTTATCGCTTCCCAAATATTCATCGCTTATGGTTTGTAACAATAACCGATAAGAAATATTCGAATTTTTTCGAAGAATCGAGTAGGTACAATATTATTGCATCCTTACTTTATCTAGAATTTTTTTTTCAATATAGAAACACTAAAAGATATAACAAAAAATGCAGCTCAAAAGCTTATCGCTCAATCGAAAGTATTTCCTTTTTATAATACACCTGCGATTGAAAGATTCAATATTCTCGGAATAATTCTACCTGTCAAGCGGCTCCGCCCTCTTTCTTCACTTTCTATGCTAATGCTAAATGTGCATTAAATCCTCGGTCAAATGGTCAGAAAGTCTCGCTTTGTTACAATTTGGCAGGTATAAAGGCGCGCTTTGAATGCAGGACTTTGAAAGGATTGACTTTTCAGTGGAATTCTAAGGATAAGAATATTTAGGGGCATTATTTCAAACTCATAATTTCCATAAAAGACTTGGAAAGATTTTAATCTGTTTTTATAGCTTCTTATAACCTAAAACAAAGAAAAATCGAGCACTATATATATCCTCTATGGCTTTAGTCCGAAGAAAAATCAATGTTACCAATTCAGTCGTATAAATATATAAAACCGTCGCTCCTCCGAAACAACGCCAATAAGAAATTCCACACACCTAAGACACGTGTCTTATTATCACCGCAGCATTGTGTCGCCACAATTACCCCAACATACATTCGAAACTTTATCTAAATATTGATTTTCGTATTGTTACGTGCTACGACCGAGCACAAAGCGAACATTCTTAAAAACTGTGCAGGCACGTCACCTCCAGTTCCGTATATATATACCTTTGAAAAAAAGAGAGACACACTTCATCCCACAAACGCGCGCGGCCGGGAGAATATTTATGAAACCACGGCGCATCAATCGAAAAAATATATACGGCTTGTCAGTCCGTCAAAGGTAGCCAGTAAATCTGTAAAAGCAGCAAACGGACGCAGCGTATACGTATACTATCGCGCTCGATCGACGTGTCTCTTTCCCTCTTGTTTTTAGCGATGCAAAGCGCGCGACGAGCAGAGAGACAGATACGCATTAAAAAAGAGACGGGAGGATGGAAAAATGGACGACAGGGGAGGGGAGAGCCGGCAGCAACAACAACAACAATCAAAAGCGCGAGCTGTGTGCAGTGAGAGAGCGCGGCGCGCGCGCGCGCGTCCTATTTGGATCGGTTTGATAGGCGTGACGCGCGTCAGATACGTCGAGATAAAAAGAGGGAAAAGAGAGAGGGAGGGAGAGAGACACGCAGAGCTTCGATCGGCCGGAGTGACAACGACGCTGATATAAAACGCCGGCTAATGTGGCCCAGCCAGCAGGTATATATATATGTGCTTTTATTCTTCACGGATGTCTCGCTGGAAGGCACATGTATGTGTGTGTGTGTGTACACGCAGAGAGAGAGAGAGGGAGAGATGGGAAGGAGGAAGGTAAGAGCCACCCAAGACGACGTGGAAGTTTCTTTGATTCGCTGGTACTCTTAACTCCTTCAATTGGAGGCACGAGGAGAATACTTCTTCTTCGTCTTCTTCTTTTGCTTCTTTGTGCGAGGTTTTGTGAGATTTCGAACAATCATGGTTAAGTATATGCTGACAAAGATTAAAAGAGGACTTTGTGGCTTATTATACGTTATTAATGAATCGATTGGTTATGAGTCTTCGATAATGTTCCTATAGAATGGTCGATGAATTTTAACTTTTTTTTTTTTTTTTTTTTTTTTTTTTTTTTTTTTTTTTTTTTTTTTTTTTTTTTTTTTTTTTTTTTTTTTTTTTTTTTTTTTTTTTTTTTTTTTTTAGTATAACATGGCTTGTTAAACACATATTATTATTGTAAAATTTATCCTCACAATCGATGATTTATCTTTTAAAATATATAATAGCTTCAAGGAATTCGCTAAAATTTTTTGTATGATCGCAAAAAAAATGTGAAACATAGCCATACAATAGAAACTTCACATAATTATTATTTCCTGATAATAATAATTAATTCTGATAAAATATTTGTGAAATATAATTTACCAAACTCATCATCTACTCTGTTTCTCACGTAAAAAACAGCATCTCGAGATCGCATTCGAAAACACAGTTTGTACTCCCGTTGTAAGTATATACATACGGAACATCGTGCACCACTAATACATATCTACCATGTCAACTCAGGTCCTTAATCCACTCGCTGACGAATTTTGACACCCATCATGCACGCTTCCCATCCCCGCATATCCGTCATCGTTTCTCTCTCTCTCTTTCTCTTTCTCGACGCCATTCTCAATGCGCATCGCTCGTCTGCGCCGAATTAAGCTCCTTTTCCCGGTAGGCGTGTACACCTCAAGCCGAAGGATACATCTCCTCCTCCCTTTTGTCGATGAGACGAATCCGACTGACAAATCGCGTCATTAATTAATAACGCCGCGCTCTCTCTCTCTCTCTCCCTCTCGCGGAGGATGATTCACAAAGTGCTAACGTGGGAAAGCGAGGACATTCGCGTGTACTCGTATATACACTCTCTCGAGGATGACAATTGTGATTGCGCGACTTGATTGTGAGCGATGAAACGGAGGTGGTTTGCTTATATGATGTTTAGAATTTTAGATTAATAAATGTAGGTTTATCGTGAGTGAACAAGTTCCTAGGATGATACGGTAGATTAATCAAAATGCCAAATCAATGATATCGGTATACCTTATCGAGGTCATGCGTCAAGATTACATTGAATTCTTGAGTACGTGACTTCAAAAAATTAATTTACTCATTATGGATATTTGAATGGTATGTGTCCCCGCGTAGCTCGAATGAATTTTTTTCAATAATTCAACAGTTCCGTTTTCATTCTAACGAATGTGTGCCTTAAAAGACATTCATATCATGAAGTGACAAAACCAACGAGCAACCTAATTATTATCATTAGAAATTCACTTTTATTTAACCTATGACTATTCTCGACGTTACACGTACACTTTGTGTACATTTTGAATTGAGCACCCCGAATAAAAGGCTGTATAATAAATTACACATCCCTATATTCCCTACAAATTCAATCAACGACAATATAAAAACACACACACACACACAAGTCCTAATTTATCACTATCTCTGTTTTATATTCCGCTATAGACTTCGAAAAAACACCGTTTCTCAATTACACATCCCATCCAGTACTTGAGTAGCCTTTCAATCACCTCCTGCAACTCGCCGCGTCGTCGTCGTTGTCGCGCCAACAGAAGCTCCAGGGCGCCTTCGTTAAAAGAGCCCCGCGCGCGCGCCGAATAAATGATCATCGGCGTCGATCGAGCAGCGACGAGCCGTCCACTCGCGCGAAAACAGTGGTACGTATATACAGAAGGGTGAAGAAGAAAAGTCGCCGCGCCGATTTCAATGCGCAAGACAATAGGGCCGCACAGCGCCGAGGCAATTTACGCTCCCGTTTTTATATACCCGCGCGTGTGGAGGGTAGTTTTTTTTCTTTCTCGTTATTGGTGCTTTACACCTCGGAGCGGCTACTCCGTCGGATCGAGTGTGGACGGCGCGTGATTGAAGTGTAGTGAGGAAGGGATGCTTTTTGAGAGTTTAGTGGTAAATTTAGTTTATAGTTTAACGATAGGTTATTATACAGAACTTGTTTGGGAATATTTGCGATAATGTATCACAATAGGTATAGACGTGAAAGAGTAATAACAGTTGAGTACATAAATGTGATAATAGCTTTTAGATTCGAGAATTAGTTTTATTAATTTACGTATGAATTTAATTACTCCCCCAAGGCTGTCACCTGTATTATTTATCGAAATTTTCGTGAAAATGAATTATGATACTGTTCAAAATTGGATGTTTTCTATAGTTGCACAAATACTTACGCATATTCTGTGCAAAATCTGTGTTATAATCCCAATGACTTTACATTAGTACACTACATAAATTTGGTATTCTTTTTGCGCGCTATACAACGTAATTACACTGAAAAGTGCCCTACACTAAATCCTTTTTTGACCCAAAACTTATGCAAAACCGACTCTCATTTTCAATATATTCTATCTACAAATATATTATTAAATTTTATTATAAATTCTTCATCGATCACAAGCTTCTATACGATTAATCAAATTTTTTCTATTAGTTCACATAAATAACGTTATAATGATCGAGCCACTCACTGCCACCACTCCCAGCAACCGCTCACATTGCCAACCATGAATCCCTCCCCCTCTCATTAAAAAAATTGACTATAAACACGTTTAACAAATACTCCAAAGATTTATCAGCCCTCTCTCCCCAATCGCAGGGAAAATTCCTCGCCCCCGTCCTCTTTCCGCGTTTAATCAACCGCGCGCCGAAACTCTCGATTCACCGAACTAATTGGCATTTACCGGCGTACATATAACGCGCGGCGCGCGGTACAAAACTTCCGCGTCGCTCGCTCCCAATGGCGAATAAAGCCGACTTATCTCTCCCCACGCGCTCGCACGGTTTTTTTTCGCGCGACGCGGCGGCCACTTATGCTCGCGCGAGGGCGCGAATTTTCCTGCGAAGGGGGGCCGATTCGACGGAGGCGTTTGAAATTAATTAAGAGGCGGCTCGCGTTCTTTTTGACGGTGGAGGGAAGGGAAGGTCGAGGTGCTGTTATGTTGCGAGGCAGTTTTATTAATTATGGAGAATTTGGAGTATGGTTGAACGTTGGTAGTATAGGTGTTGTACGTTATTAGTTGTTAAACGTGGTGTGCGCCACTGATTTGAGAAAAGTGAGGGTGTAATCGATTTATAAGTTTTGAAGGTGGAATTCAAACTGAGTTTTTATATTATTTTAGAGTAGGTATATCGATTTTTGCGTCAATACCAACCAATCTGCGGTATGTTCATTTTTGACATTGATTGATAAATTTTCCATAGATTAATAATCCTTACTCAGAAATGGTTATTTTATCCTACGTACGAAATTTAAAGAATTTTTGTGATTATCAATCTTTGAAATTTGTTATTTCCCTTTATGTGCCTGATTACACACAGAATATTGATTGATATATTCGTGACATTTTCTTGCTCGTGAATTAAAGTGAATTAAAATGTGTCGGTTTTATTTATTCTTTTAGAAACACGTAAAAGAGGGAAATATTACTTTTTCTTGAAGAATCGTTTAATTTAGTTAATGCGTGTACTTCAATCATGTTAATGAAGAAAATTCTATAGTACAATATTATCTTTGGACTCTTATATGAAGCATACAAAACCATTTCATCCATTACAGGAGATAGTCATATAACATGATTTTGCAACACATATAAAATTAAATATATCTGAACAAATATAAAAGGCAAGAATTTAGACATATTTTTCTCGCTACGAAATTCAACTAGACTTTTTAATCAAACGAAATAATTTATTAACGCGCTTTATCACCAGCCCACACCCGGCAAAATACACAACCACAATAGCCATCAACGTAAAAAAAAAGCTCTTATACAGTGGTCCGCAAAAACGCGGTAGCCCCGTATAATGAAACTTGGCCGCAGCGGCGCGGGCTCCTAAATGGAAGAGAATGACATTTTTATCAGCACTCGAGCTTAACAAACACGCGCAGCTCATTCGGGCAATAATAAGCGAATTCTCGATCTAAAGTCGAGAATTTATTCGCGCTTTATTGCACGAAGAGCGGCATTGTGGGGTCGGCAACGCGCGCGCGATCCCGTCGCCGATTTGAATTTAGAACAAAAATTGGCATCGCATGCAAATGGCCTCCCCTCGACTCTCGAGTGCGTGTATATGTATATGTATGTACGCCAACTGACTCCCAACCCTCTCTTTCTCTCTCTCGGCGACTCGATATTCTTTGGGCGCCGTCTCGAGACTTTTCTCTCTCTCTCTCTCTCTCTCTCTCCTCCACTTCTTCGGCCCTTTTCTCCCGCCTCTCTTTCTCGTGCTTTATTCCGTTTATTCGCGCTGTTGCCTTTCTTCTCTTTCTATTAATCTTTTCTCCGGTTTTGCATTCTCTCCGCTCTCTCTCTCTCTCTCTCGCAGAACGCGCGCACGCGCTTTCTGCCCTTGCACTTTGATTTATCATCGTTTATTAATCAAATGGACGGCTCGCTAAAAGCGGTGTACATTACGTGAATTCGAGTTAGACGTAGGTCTGCGGACGGTTGTGTGTATTGGGGTGCAAATATTTATCTTAAAATTTAGTAAGAAATGATATTTACGTTCAGATTTTTTCAGATTCACGATATTCCATTTAAACTTACATTCTATGGTATTTAATAACAGTTTTTTAATACACGATGCGTGATATAAAGTTACTTTCGAAACTTGTGTAAAAATAATTTCTAAATTTCTAAAGATTAACTCGTTCTCTGAACAACTGAAAACTAAATTCTTTTGAATTCCCGAGCCACCAGTCGGTTTTATAAACAGTTTTTCTTTGAAATTTCAATCACAGCAATAAACGAAAATTCACAACCAGCCACTTTCGAACCTCCCTCTCTCCCCCACCGTTCCCCGATCGATTCCGTTTCATTCTCCATTCTTCTTCCTCCTCTCCTTCTTGAGCCACGACTTTTCTGCTCTCCTCTCTCTCTCTCTCTCTCTCTCTCTCTCTCTCTCTCTCTTCGGCTTACAATCGCGAGTCGAAAACGTACGGCTGAAAAAAGAAACGCGCGTCTGCGTATATACCCCCTCGACGTGATATACATCCCTATAGATCTCGGAACGATAATCGGAATCCGCATTTCATTAGGGGCTGCTGCCACCGCTGCCAACCCCTTATGTATATATGTACGGGGGTTGCGCGAAGCGATCGTTTTGTACTTCGATTCTTTCCTCCTCTCTCTCTCTCTCTCTTTCTCGAGTGTTCGTTTCCGTTCGTCGGCGGCTCTCTGGAAGACTGGAATGGCACGAATCAGGGGTATATATCGCTGACGGAGGATCGGCGAGGAATATCGGATACAATGCTAATTAAAGGAGGGCTTAGGCACGGCCGAGCGAGCAGGGAATTCGCAACACGCGACCGGCATGCATGCGCACAATGGGCCGAGCGTTCGCGCGTATGTGTAAGTATATATCTTGGTGGGGGGTGTGCGTGCGGCCTGTGTTTTCGGGGGCTTTATTGAGATCGCGACTTAATTGACCGCTGCTTCTCCTCGCAGGGGTTTTTGATATTGCATTTTTCTCTCTTTCGACGGGGTGTAATCCGTTTAGAGGCGCGCGGTGTGGTATATTGAGCGCACTTGAGTGGAATCGTCCATGTCAAAGGCTCTTGGAACCTCGGCTTTGCGTTTTTACACTTTAGATTCGATATTAATTTAGTGTAATAGCATATGGAGAAAAAGTTTGCAATGAACACTAGAAAATTTTTCGTCATACTATCTATTAATATTGTTCTCCACGTTCATTACTTCGTACGAACATTCTACAAATAAAGTATATTATTGTCACCCGATATCACTGTGTCGTGATATAATTTAATGTTTATTAAAAAACAGAACCATAAGAAAGGCTAAAACATAAAGTCAATCATATATGCAACCCAAAGTATTGAATTTGCAAATGATCATCGAACTTGCAAATGTATATCTCTGACAATAAGCATAAAATTGACGATCAGCCGCGCTTCTTCCACCATCGACCGCTGTGGGAAAAGAAAGTTAGACATCCACTTGTCGAACAAAAGCCACACACTTCTCGAATATACCGTGGCCTCCGGGCCGTGTGTTAATTCGCTCGACAACGTATCAATAACGAAAATAAAAAAACGCTGCTGCTGCTGCGCGTATATGTTCCATAATCACCGCGCGCGAGAGTTGCATAACAACGCAGAAGCACCGCGAAACTTGAAAGGAGCCAAGCGCTGCACTTCCTGTCTCTCGAACTCTCCCTCGGCTCCTCTTCCCGTTCCTCTAATACTGCGCACAATGCACACACACACACACACACACACACGCATACGCGGGCACAGAATGGAAGTTCGAACCGGAATGCGATCGAGGCAATTTCCCGGCGATTATTAGAAAATATTATTCTTGAATAATCGATGATGCGCGCGCGCGGGTCGCATCTGGAGGAGAAGGCGCGCACATCGGCTATATGTATATGTATATGCAATGCGCCGTGTATAGGATCGGGTTTTACATTAAAGGGATATGTTATGGGCGTTTGGATTCGCACGATTAGAATGTGGCCGATCGGCTGCGATGAGCGCGCGCCGAGAGTCGATATCCGAACGGAAGGCAAAATATCGAATTACAACGTACAGGAGGGATAGAGAGAGAGAGAGAGAGAGAGAGAGAGAGAGAGAGAGAGAGGGAGAGAGAGAGAGAGACGAGGAGGTTGGCAGTATCATGGGAATGACGACGGTGGCGAGGCGGTTTGACTGTTATATTTCTTTGACTCGCGCGGATGCGCGCGTATTAATTATCAATTGCTCGTCGAACGGGTATATGCTAATGCAGCAGTTCGTGAAATTGCTCTTCGCCTTTTTATATTATTACGCTTCGTAGCCTGGATCTGTGCAACACTTTTGCACATCTGTGTATCGACGTAAGAGGATCAAGTAACAATTGTCAAAGTTGTATCGCCAATGGAAGATGTTACAATAAAAAAATCTTTTGAATATTAAATCGTAGCTGGGGTCTGCTGAAATTTCCCACAGTAAAAATCGTCTATCTTTCTTCCATCTGCGTGTTGTTATTTCTTCATTAATTTAATAATTATATATATTATCTACTAAATTAAGTATATATTTCGAAAATATTTGAGATTTTGAGAACAATAAAAATAAATGTGTTATTTGGAAGAGAAGAAAGGATCGCAAATAAAGAATATATTTATCTGTAATAAAAAACAATTTTGTTATACTTTTTCACGGACACAGCAATAATATACTTACAATGTAACAAACTGCCATCAAGTTACAAACTTTTACTCGAATTTCTTCAAATCGCAGTTCAACCCCTTATCTCTCACTCTCTCTCTCTCCGCTTCCATTCCTTTCGAAAAAGGAAAATGGAGAGAATAAAAAGCACCTAAGTGCCTGCACTCCGCGAAAATAAGTCCTCGGCGCAGGCACCGCCGAAAAGTCAATAACGCGCGGAATGATCCGCGAATTTCGCCATTCAGCGATCTCGAAAATGGCGCCTCCGTAGCGAAAGAAAGCGTGTGCGCGGGGGAGACGAGCTCTCTCTCTCTCTCTCTCTCTCTCTCACTTCGTGCCATTATCGCGTATGTGACGTGACTCTTTCCAGCATAAAAGTGTCAAGAACACGTATCACTTTCTCTAGCCCCAAGAAGTTTCCTCGTCGTTTCTTTTTTTTTCCTTTAAAAAAGGAGAGAGAAAGAGGCACGGAGGTGTGATGTCACACACGTGTCGCGAGATATTGGCTCTCTTCCACGTCTGCAGTGGCGCACAGCGAGCTGATACAAACATATAGGTGGGGTTTAGACACGTCAAACACGCCGCGAAAATTGCGAGGCCGGATAATGGAGACGGTCTATTTTCGTGGTTTGGTTAGGAGAGAGGCAGAGTATCGAGGATCTTGATTACGAGAGCGAAGACATTTTGAAATTGCCATATGGTATTTTCAGATGGGTAATTTTGAAATACCGGATAGTGGTTTTCCTTTTTTCTCACAGTTATCTTGATAAGTTAAATAAGTTATTTTATTTTGAAAATTATTATATAAATAAATACTGTAAGGTATATATCGTGAGTATCGTATACAATATTATCGATTAACCTATACAGCGATGGGCAACAGAAAACGCGACAAAAATAACGTGAGCATTGTAAAATATGCTGATTTTTCAGTCATCAAGCGCTTTTGGCCATTTTTAATTTGATTGATTTTTACGTCATTGGCCCTCAAGGGGTTAATAAAGACGTATCCTTTACGTTTATAAACACGAGAAACGTCTTTGCTATTTGAAATTATTAGATTTATAATAATATAAAAAATACCTCGTCAACCATATGTTGAAATCCATTGCGCAATTCTGCCACATTAACTTCCTGTAATGCAGAACAGTTAAAGTCGGGTATAACATTACAATTATATAAAAATTATTTGTAGTAAAATTATTAGAAAACAAATTATACTTACTTCAATGCTACAAATATCCTAGAATAAAAAGCAAAGATCAGTACTTTAATTTCAATTCGTTGTAGATTTGACAGATACTTGGCAAATGCATTAGAAGCCATAAGTAATGCGGTTCAGAGAAATATAAATGTTTGCATTTCGCTTGCTTATTCTATTTCGAAATATTTTATGTAAATTTATAGAATACTACTTCAAGTTATTTCTGTGCTTTTTGAAATACTTGAAATATATGAAAGCTGCCAGTAATAACATATTATCAAACTTCTTTAAGGCTTAAAGAAAAATTTAAATGTTACTAAACCAATACATAAATTAAAATAAAATGATCAATTTTATGTGTATACTTTTTTCTCACTTCTGTTATTTTACATGAAATGTTGGGAAAACTTACGTTCAACCAAAGTTCAGAAAAACGTATGCAATGGCACACTTCCAAATTCGTGATAAAACGTTAAAAAATAGTTTAATAATCTTTCTCAGTTTACATTTATTAATTTTATTACTTTTTTCCAAAGTTTTCCCAAAACGAATTTGTCCCTGTTCGGAGAAAGAAAAGTAGAATTTCCTTTGATCTAAAGGGGTATATTCTAATACGTTAAAACAGCTTTATAGGACTCTTTTTGTGAAAAAGAGATTTGAATTTTTTGATTAAATTTTAATTTTTAAAACTACTGAAAACCACATTTTAAGTATAATGTTATTTTTATTACAAAGAAAATTAATTTTGCTTATTTTTATCATACGAACTAAGCCTATTCATGAATCAGTTAATGTAACTGGTGCAAAACGTTTATACATAAACTAAACTATGACATATTTTTTGTGTACGTCATTCATTTTTGTTACTTGCCTATTTTATTTAATTAATAATATTATATTTTGTGTAAAATATATGAAATATTAACAATCGATCATTAAAATATTGGATATGAAAGATAAAACGACTTTTTGTAATCAATCATTTATATAGTCTTCTATTTATTCCATTAGCTTATAATATTGAGTAAAATATTGATTTATTGTTTCATTCAAAATCTGTATTGAAGAAATGACATTTCCTCTTTTTTAGTTATAACTACTCATCTCTAACCGTGCTTCGCGCGCCGTAATTTTTTTTGTGTGACCTATAGCAACCCATTACTCCCACCAACCAAATCACGAATAACAAATCCATTATTTTTTAATGTCAAGACAATTTATGGCTCGAATTACTCTTTTAATTTCTTCGTCTGTTAATTGTTGGCATAGCAATGCAACCCTTCTAATCTGAAAACAATAGAATTATATAAGAAATAAAAATTGCCGATAAAACATATATTTAGCAGTAAATCAGTAATCTATTACCGGGCAAGAAAATTCTGAAATCATTTTTGGTCTTCCATTTCTCACACAGTTGTCTTGGTAATTATCACAAGTGATGTTTTGCTAAAAAAAACTTATCGTTAGAAAACATATCATAATGTTATTAATAAAAACAAAAATCATATATATTAAACGAACAGACCGCATCAAGGCTTGCTTTTTCTTTTTTAAAACGAGCAACATCTGAATCCTGAAAAAAAGCTTTTACTTAAATATGGCAATGAACAATAATATAATTAATGAGCTCAGAGCAAATGAAAAGAAGAGAACTTAATCCATTTATGCACTGAGCAATTGATTAAATAAGTATATACTTACAGTTACATCAGCACTACATTGATGCTAAAATAAGAAAGTTCAATTATTACATTATGATTTAAATTTATTTCATTGTTGATAGCTTACTTACTGCATAGCCTTGTGCAATTAATGAAATTGCAAGAAGTAAAAAAATCATTTGACTCATATTATTTGTTGGAGTCTTGTGAATGTTTTCAATATAAAATATTTTACAAGATTTAGACTCTGGATAACTTTTAGTTTAACTTTAACTGTCATGAAATTGCGTTCTTATATACTTACTATAACGTGTGTTTTAATGACTTTGTTTTTTACAAATTTTTATTACTATATTATACTGCTAGAAAGGTGTAGATAACACTTCTATTTGTTAACTTTCAAGTTCTTTTAGTTTCATTTTCGTTTAGTTTTTCAAATTGCAATAAATAAACTAAAGGGTCTATATTTGTATTACTTAAGTATAACATATTCACTCTTAAAAATTTTATCCTTATTTTACAAAAAGTTTGAGTAAAATGTGAATTTCCCTATTTTACACAAAGTTTGAGTAAAATATGATTTTTCCTATTTTACACAAAAATTTGTGTAAATCATTTACACAAACATTGTGTAAAAATTTTACACAAGAATTGGTGTATAATCGCTGTTTTACACAAAAATTTGTGTCTAATCGGTGTATAATCATAAAGCTATCAGGAAGCAATTTATTATTGTCAGAGCTTAGGAAAAACCGCTGAAAAAAAAATCGACAAGAAAAATTATTTTGGATTTTTTCATATTTTTCTTCATTTTTAACCGACTTAATATTATTCGATAGGCTGAACAAAAGTTGGATAGATAAGAAATTGTGTATTTTATTGTAAGGGGGCCAAATATTGGAGCGAAATTTTGGGAAGCTATAGGATCAGTTTTGTCCTATATAGTGGCTAATTTACTAGTGCATCTATACTCATCGTTATTTGATTAATTTACTATGATATAGTTGTAAAATATCCTTTGTTTCGCTACGAGCAACAACAAATAGTTTTAAATGGAAGAATAACAAGGCTTTATTAAACTGAATACAAGATAGAATCGCAATACAAGGTAAATAACGATGTGGTCGCTTTAACGGGTTTTTCAAGAATGAATTGTGACTTATAAGTATAAACAAAATCAATTATTACCATGGAAACGCTTTTCTTTTTGTTTCTCGAAATAGCAATGAAATTGCGCAGTAGCCATTCACGAGATAACTTTTTTGCTACATTCGCACCGTGGTCTCGTTTTTTATTGACTCATGTTCAAATCGGTGGCGAGACAAAATGCGGCCCCACGAATTCCTTTTTTCTTCATGTGTACGCGGCTTATGCCAACAATTAAATCATAACAGAACATGCTTTTTCCATTTTTTATTTATTTTATAAATTGAAGAACATTTTATCATTACATATAGTTGTCATTTAAGATTTAGTAGTGTTTTCATTCGTTTAATTCTTATACTATGTAAAACTAAGCTCTTAAGATGAGGCCTATGATTGGTACATTTTTTTCCCTCGATCGAAACTTTCCTTATATTTTCAATTTAATAAAATCGATATTGGCATATTTCTGGATAGTTCCAATTATTGTATCCTATCGAAAACGCTTGAAAAAGTTTAAACTCCGTATCCTTCACAGTACTCATGATTCTCTCCTCGCACCTAATCCTGCAGCCTCGACGGCAGCTCTCACCATAGGCGTCATAATTTCCCCTGTCCGCACTCTATTTAACCATCAGCAATTCCGTAATATCAGCACTCACGCGCGTTCCAACTGACCACGCATCTAAGGGCCGATTCGCCGCGGATCACAATACGAGAGCGGCCGGCTGCACAAAGCCGCCTAATGGCTGGTGAGATTGCGAGAAAATCCGTACAAGGGGTATATATATAGGATATATATACCGGCAGTCGAGTGCGCCACTCTCATGAAATCAACGGGTGATTAATCTAAACCCCCGTTGCGGGTAACTATACAATACGCGCAACTCGTCGCACTTCATCCACTCCCCAGTCGCGGCGGCTTCGCGCTTGCTTGCGGGGTAGGATATAAAAAGAGCCGAAGGCGAAGTTTTAATTCGATTTGCCTCGAGAGTCCCGTGCAAGCAATCGCCGGCATAAGTTTCGCGGTGTGCTACGGCGCTGACGAAGCGGCGCGGCAAACAACATTTTAATTTGGCCCTCGTCAGGTGGATCGGTAAACACCGGTCGAATAATTATTCCACCCCCCCACGACTTCTTCTTCTTTTCCCTCCGCTCCGTTTTCCTTTTTTTTCTTCACGCGTAGTAAAGCGACTACCGCTGTTTGCCCGACACTCGTGCGGTTCTCGCGATTACACTTTTATCCGCCGGAGTGGGAGTGAGAAGCGCCGAAACCTCCGCCACTCGATTTCTCGTTTATATATCCCCGAGTGAAGACGAAGATGATGGCATTGATTAAGACGTCGGAGGCGACGATGACGCGTGGGGATGGATGAGGAGAGAGGGAGAGAGATTATTTTGCCGCTGTTGATGCGCGAGAGAATTGTATTGCTCGAACGCGATTTGCAATGGAAATTGATTGCACGAGCGAGCGAGCGAGGGGCTCTCGATATCGAGGCGCTTATGCGCCCTGTACTCGTGGGTGTTTCGCGATAGAAAGAGAGGAGGCAGAAATGGGACGGTTAAGAGGATGTGCTCGGGAAAAGAAAATGCGACGGGGATCGAATAAACGCGCGGTTGGTGCGGTGAAGTTAGATTATAAGAGCTAGAGAGAGAAGAGGAAATAAGACGAGGTTGCTGAAAATACTGATGGGTTTGTAGTATTGTCAGAAGTGGCTGTTGATTAAATAAACATGCAAACGGTTATCTTTGAAATTTACGTTTTATTAGAATCTGGTAGTCAGTACAAAAGCTTTAAATTTATCACACGAAGCTTTGGCAATACCTTTACATTCTTTGATAAAGATAATGAATTTGTTATGGGCTTCACTCATTGTATTATAATAAATATGTATATGGTAGACTGAAGATTACGAGAATATTGAAAAGAAGTGTAAAAAAGAATGTTGAAGAAAAGTCAAGAGGTATGTATAGACCGGATAAGAGGTGGCGAATAGCTTTTCTCGAAATAGACGCGCAGACAGAACTGGATGACGTCCAGAATAAGTTGGAGATTTGTCGAGGTAAATCGCTCGGATTCGACATTTAATTTGCGCGAGGCCACTTGATATAATCGAGACGACTCGCGCGGCGGGGGTGAGAAATGGATGCCGAGGGAGATCCTTTGCTGAGATGCGAGGGAAATTAAAGGCTGCAAAAGTATATTTCGATATATAAATACTCGATTAAAAGTACAGCTGTAACTTTGTTTGTTAAATAAATGATATAATAATATTATCTGACTGCCATTAATATTAATTAATTTAATTTATAAGACTGTAAGACCGATTGAAAAATTCTTATCAGTGAATAATAATATTTGCTTGACGGTTATAGAAATTTAGTGACATAAAGCCTGTTGGGTATAAATGCTCGAATATTACAAAGTACGTAAACTTAGCTAATTTTGTAAATTCAAAATACAAAGATATTTAATGTAAGAATTAAGATTCATCAATCTCCTACACAAAATCATCTTTCATCCCATTATTCACGCGGTAAGTTTTCCAAAAAAAAAGAATCTCACGGCTCTTATACATTCTGCACGGAGAAAGCAAAAATAGCCACTCGTCCCGCATTACGCGTTACGACAGAAGAGCCTCCACCCTTCGCTCCTCGAATAATATTGCCGATCCCGTGTAAATATTCGCCGTGCCGCCCCATTCTCGCTGCGTCTCTTTCCTCCACTTCGCGGCGGTAATGACGGGTGTCGCTGACACGAGCTGCGACAAAGAAAGACAACAACGGACCTGCATCCATGTCCCGGCCGGGCCATTGTCCCATTGTCGGGGCTCGTGTGTGTGTACCGAGCGATTAGATATCGCGCCCGGCCCTCAATGCCCATAGCAAGCGAGAGCGTTTAGGTGAGGGAGAGAGAGAGAGAGAGAGAGAGATGTGTAGTATGTCGATCGCTTTTCCCTTGTACGGGAGAGCGAGCGAGGGAGCAAGTTAAGCTCTTTAGCCGTTGTTCGGCGCGCAATCGTTTTTCCATTTCCTGCGCGAGAATAGTTAATGCAGGCATTTCGAGGGATTGTGTTTTGGTGGATATGTCCTCGTGTGGCGGTGCTCGCGCGATTGATGATTTTATGGAATATATTGCGCGGCTTTCACGGTCTCGTCGAGTTTGATTAATTTTGTTTTTGACTGTTGTCATTTTATCACTCGGTTTTGTAATAGTACACATGACTATTCCGAGGATTTGAGGATAAACATTGATTTGAATTGTTCTGATAATAATTTGTTAAAATTATCTATGTATCGGGATTTCGTTGTCATATTGACACAAGATTAATTAATCAAAAAATTCTATTTCATTATATGATTTATTTTTTTATTAATTAGTCAGAAATACTGGCATTCTTCTTCGACGTAAAAATTTAAAAATACTTTATTCCATGAACGACAATGACAAATTTAAACGTTGTAAATGTCACTGAAATAATGAATATTTCCTGAATATTCAATTTTTAATCGTCGCCTACACTCCTTCGTCTCCAATCCACATAGGCCATTTCCCTACAATGCATCTCTTTGGTCCACTTTTCTCAACAATGATTGATACTCAATTTCCTACACACGCGCGCACGTCGAGCATCCTATTTACCATCATCCGGCTACTTCCTTCGCCGTACAAAGTATACTCGAGTGTAAAACTCGTCCATACAGAAAAGGAACGAAGGAGCGCTGGAGTGTGTGCCTGTATCTCTCTTTCTCACCTCTCGCACTCTGATTTGACATTTGTTTACGATAAGTTCGATGGGTTGAAAGGACGCACGCGTGTGCTTGGTCATCCCCCGAGGGACGCGTCTCTCTCTCGTAACCGTCCCTAATGGGGGGCGAGCTCAGTGTGTGCGCACGCGCTGCATCCTTTTTTAGTGAGAGAAACTGCCGCCGCCGCTGCTGCTGGCATACACCGTCGATGCTCGTTCATCGTGAATTTCGCTTTTGAGTTTTCATTGACACTCCCGGACCATTAACCAGGCACGAGGCTTTTCATTAAGGAATTCTTTCCTTCCTCTTTTGGCCGCGGGTATACGCGTCGCGTCTTCTTGGGGGCCTTCTCTTTCTTCTTGGCGCGAGCATATCTCATTCGTCAATGCTTGTCAGCGAGGCAGAGCCAGAGAGCGAGAAAAAAAGAGAGAGGAACGAAGGACGATTAAGAATGAGACGGTGAGAGAGAGAGAGAGAGAGAGAGAGCGAGTTTGGGAATTTCGTGAGATTTGTGCGACAGAGGATTATTGTCACGTGAATGCACCGTAGTAACTATCGATCATTCCCGAATAACAGCTCGGCATTCGATTGTCAATATTTCTGGTAATGCGAATAAGATGTGGTTGTGAATCCATCGGTGCGAGCGTATCGAGTGCGATTGTGACATGTGATACAGCAATATCACAATCTCGTATAACAATTGCTGGATTAAACGTGCGCGTATTGTAATATGAGCATTCATGTAAATCTAGTAAGTCTATCTACAGTAATATTCTGTAAATCGTAGATACTCTATGATGTACAATATGATGCACAATAAGAGATTGTTAATATCAACCATGCAAAATAATGAAAAGAAGCTTTATTCCAAACCATTTATCGCTTTCCACTGCAATGTTCTATTATCATGCGCCATTGTCGATTACAGCTTTAAAATATGTCACGTAAAGCGTGTCCAACATTTTTTACGCGCGTTTCCCCGAAGAAAAACAGCTCGCAAACGCTCCCAGCCACACAAAGACAAGGCAAACATTCCATTCTTCTCTGGCATCATTACGGTCACTCTGCGTGCACGCGCGACCATACAGCTGCGACAGGAAGTTTCGTCCGGCACCCTTGGAAAAAAGAAGAGGACAGCATTTAGTTTTCACACCGATCGGCACGAAGAACAACAGGCGTCGGCGTCGGCGAGCTTTTTGATGGCGGAGGCGAAGCCAAGGAGCCGCACTCGCTCGCGACAAAGGCCAATTTTCCCGAAAAGAAAAAAGGTCCACTGGTGGGACATTGTGCGTGTGTGTTGTATGCGTTCGACGAATGCGCGCGCTCCTATTGTGACGAGAGGTGAGGAGAAGACACGCCGGAGAGCGGAAGAGACGTTTCACAAGAGCAATGCTCGCTATGGTCGCCATTCAGGGATTGTCTCGCGTATTCGCAGTAGTAATAGCATTGCAGTTTCGAGGGCGGTGGTGAGAAAAAAAGAAAGAGAGAGAGAGAGAGCGAGTGCGAACAGGTATAGGTATGACGCGGGTGGTGAATGAATGCATGCGCTTGGTAAGAGAGATGGTTTAGATTGTGTTTGGAGGTGGCTGCTTTTTAGGAAATGCTTCAACTGCCACAGGATGCTAATGCGTACTTGAAGCGTATGTTCAAATGTACACTTCTTAGTAAAATAAGTTATAAAAAAATCTGTGTACATAAATAGATGATTTATTTTTATAATGTTGCTTGAGTTATTATTATGAAGTGTATATAAAACAGTGGCTAAAATTTAATTTATTAATTTAATACAAGTTTTCCCAAACATCCACTCATTAATTTTACACTATTTAAAGTTCTTTATGCAACATAAAATTATGCGTTCTTCAACGAACGATCGAAATATTTATTCTAGTAATTGTAACATCAATTTTCGTTGAAAGTTTGTTCAGTGGTTGGTATATAATACCACATAAAATGGTATTTTACCTGTAATAAAATTTGAGATGACAATACACACCTATTGAGCATCATCACACTCGGCGAGAAATATTATGTCCTCAACTCCATTTCATACAAGAATTACGCACAATCACAGGCTCCCCCGGCAGCGAAATCGAAAACGAAAGCGCTGAATGGACGGATAAAGAGCTTCTTCTTCTTCTCCTCCGGCACATAATGTCCCGGCATTCCCGAAATACGATGAACAGACGCGCGCGCGCGCCACACGAGGGGCAGGGTAAACAAGAAAAGCGGCACAATAAAATTCACACCAGAAGTACAGATTAGCCGCGACTAAAAGGGGCGACGGGCGCACAAACAGACACATATAAACGGGCGAAGAATACCGGCGACGACAAAGGCACCAGCTACAGGGAAAAAAGGAGGGACAGTGGAGGACGACGACGACTACGACTACGACTACGACGAAGAAGAAACAGGAAGGTGCGCGTCTACGCCCCTTGGGAGCTGCTCGTCCCTCTCTCGCACTAGAAAGGTGTCGCTGACGGACTTTGGCGTCGCATTCAAGGACGGCGTTTGACCTATACGCGGGAAAGACAGAGCTCTGTATAGGAATGAATGAATGAACTCGTCGATCCAAATATCGCGCGATTCACCTTTTTACGCCGAGGAAAAAAGGAAGGAAAGAGAGGAGCTTTATTTCGTGACAATGCCCGCAGATAGATGGACGCGCGGCTGGTTTATGCTATATGTGTGATGCGATGTGTGTCGCGCGCGCGTGTGTGTGAGAGAGAGAGGACAAATTTTTATTGTACGCCCAGAGCTGAATTACAATCGAGGGATAGATCTGGGCATGGGGCACATTGTCGCTTGAGGGATGTTTTGCCACTGAATATCTTGATTTTCGACTTATTTTGGGAAATATATATATAGTTTGACGATTGTATGCGATGTATGAAAAGCAATGTACTATACGGAGCTGTGGAGATGACAATGGAATGAGGGAAGTATGTTCCGATTTAGTGTATTTGGGATTTTTACTATAGGGAAAGATGTAGCAGTTACCGAGTAAGATTTCATTTAAGGGGGTGTGATATTCAATTGTTACAGATTGAGTTTATTACTCATTTTGCATTCTCCTAGACGAAGATTTTTGATACTTCGTAACTTTTTGAGTTATTGTAAAAACATGTTACAATTGTTTTTCAAGGTGATAGGAATCAAATTACATGGTTTTTGAAAAATGTCTGTATGGATGTGTGTATGTGTGTGTGTGTATATGTGTATAATATGTGCAATTCTCACAAAAAAGAGACAAAAATGTTGTTGAAAAAATAAAAAAAAATTGTTTTATTTCGTATTTTCAATTTTCTCAACATCTATTCTTGCTTTTTTTTAATGATTTATTCTTGCTTTTTTTAATGATAGGATCGAGATATTTTAATCGAATGGGTAACATTCAAAAGAGACTAAAAAAACCTTTATTTTTTAAAAGAAAAATTTTCTAGCTATCACGGTTCTTTTGTTATTAAAAAAACGTGTTTTTTTTATAACTCCCAAACTAAACTGTCAATATTTTTGAGAAAAATCGTGATAATGCAGAATATAAATACCTATAATCTGTAAAAATTTGAATTCATTTTGTTGGTTAGTTTTTGAGGAAAAAATTGAAAAATGAAAAAAATGAGTTTTGTATGTCCAACGATTACGGGAGTAGAATTGAATTAATCGCTTCAAAATTCTTTGTATAGAGGTAGATTTTGGATAGTTCTCGGTCGAGTTCTTTGGGAAAAATGATTGGTCCACAAATTTCAGAAATATTTGAAGTTAAAAATTTTGTAACCTTTTTTTCAAATCGTAAGTTTTGGAGAACGGCTCTATGTATCTGAATCGGACATGGGGACTAACTAATTTGTATGTTATCGCAAGGAGTAGTTGCGCGTAGGCGAAAACCAATTTTAAGTTAAGCTTGATTTTCAACACGGTAACCATGAAAATACAAAACAACAATATTGTTTTGTAATAAAATGAAAGAGTAACATCTGGTTGTCGTACTTAACGCCAATGTAGATGTCATGTAGGCATTTTATATAAATCTGTCTTACATAAAATACATTAATTGTTAGCCCAAAAATTTAGCATAACACTAGTTTACCACTAGATTTATTTGCCAATTCAAAATTTACTGCAATTATGAATACATTTTACATGCAGAAGTTAAGAAACATAAATTATGTCAAATATAATATCGACAGAGGCCCGGATCGACAAGCGCTGTAAAATTTTTTCCTCGCCGAAACACAGCCAACGCCCTGAGAAGAGCGCGTAATATTCCCATACTTGGGGCACATTGTTCGCGCTAACTGAAGTGCATAATAAGAATTTAATTTAATCATGAGCCCCTCGATTCCTCCCAATATTCAACGTCATATATATATCGTACACGCGCACAAAACTATAAATTTACATGCACCGATGTATATCGCGACAATGGAAATCAGCATACCAGCTGCATCGATAATGTACTACCGCGCGTAATTTCACCTCTCGATATTCAATATCAATTTCACTTTTATTACACGCGCGCGCGCGCGTCAGGGCCCAGATTTGAATATCAATTACGACGTCCATCGAGAATTTCGTTTCGCACGCCCAGTGCGCGTGTGCGCGTATTAGACGAATATTACATCGGCGCGAAATCGATCAATTAGAATGTTCGCGATTCCGCCCCGGCTCCGCACGCCCAGCGATAAAAAAAGGGGGGGGGGGCAAGAATTTATGTCACGGGGACCTTTTCCGTGCTCGCCTTTCGCAGTGTGTGAAGCGCGTGACATTGATTATGAATTTTTCATAGCGCGAGCGAGTCAGCGACACGTTGGTTATGATCTTTTCGCTATATATATATATGGGCGATGGCAAATGCGGCGGTTTGGGGACCGAGAAATCACGCCCAGCTCGAGATGCGGATTGAACGGGTAGGAAGAGGAGGCAAAAAGAGATGTGGGGCGATTGAAATTTGATTCAAAATTAAAGAGAATTCAATGCTGTGCTCTAACGTGCCTTCAGATATTATAGTAGAGACAGAAATAAATATTTAATTTGAGAAAACGTTGATTACTGGGCCCTGGTAGAAAATTAATCGGATCCGCTACCCAAGTTTTTATAAATTAGCTGGATTTCTTGCCCTGTTACATTGTACACTGTAATCTAGCTAAAAACTCGCTAATTTTTGTTGAAGATTTGAAAAGCGATATTCGATGGGTATATAAATTAATTAATGTTTCTAGCTGAGAATTGGTTAAGTTTTAAGATTATAGGTTTTTCTTGAGATATTGATTTTTGTAGGTGCTCTCGTGAATTCCATATGTCAATAGGGAATAAGGATAGTGTCAAAGAAACGATCTTAGTGATA
>JAPYZP010002270.1:0-30529 GCA_030522985.1 Torymus sinensis
AGATAGTTCAAATGAACGTAAGCAGGATGCAAGGTGTATCATTTTCAAGAGCGCACACATCCTTTTTATTCCTTGTCAATAAGTGTTGGTATCTATATCAAGGTATTTACCCGCGCTTCTTATAAAGAAAAAGGCACCATTGCGCTACATAACAGACGTAATTAAAACAGTATCATCGCCGTGGAACTCCGCATCATTTTTCCACGACGTAAATCCATTCATTACACATACTTAAACTCGGCGAATGGCAATCCCCTATCAGATATTACTCTCTCCGCCGACTGTTTTTCTCTCTCTCTCTCTCTCTACCTATCTCGCTCTGCTCCTCTCTCCATCCGTATACCTATATACACATGTACTTTATACGAACGCGATTCCCCGGCTTTGTCAGGTGCACACGTACGCATGTGCGCTCACGGTACGCACGCATGCGCAACGCATCGCAACGGTCCACGAGATTGTATTTTGCAAATGTTACGACGATAGCCGCTCGCGTATCGGATGTTTTCGTAATTAAACCGCCGTTGCGCTTTATAGACGACGATGGTCTCCGTTTGATCCGAGTCGCGCGCGTTCATCTCTCTCTCCCCTCTATATACACCGTGAAATAAGGGCGCGCCTATATATATGCGCGTGCGCGTATACGGTTGCAAATTATCGTAACGAGGGCGAGATAATTTCGCGCCGTGCGCGGCTCGCTCCGTACGAGGAAACGCGCACGCGCTGCTTAAATAAGGCGTGCACCATGGCGATGATTTGTTTAACGCGATAGAGAGCTCTCCTTTCGTGCCCTCGGATCCCATTCGCGAAAGGCGCGGGCTTATATTGGCCGTATAATAGGAAGCTGTTAAGTTGTAAGCAAATTATACATTGACGGGGCGATCGCGCGCGTTATACTCGCACTGCCCTTTTGGGATCGGGGGCTCGGCAGGGGCTCGCTTTGCTCAATTACGCGGCTGTATTTATGAACTGATCGCCGTATGGGCTTTAATTAAGAGAACAAAATATTTCACGATCTTATTGAGATGTGCGTTTTAATGCCGCACGTGCGGGGAGAGGAAAAAAGTCGCGCGGTTGTTTAATTGAGGCGTGGTAGTGTTATAATTGAAATTTGAGAAATGATGCGTAAAGTCATTTTTCGTATAAATAAGGTTATTCCAATTAATATTCGATTATAGAAATAGTGAAAATTAAACGAGTCTTTCCTGTTCTGTTTCGTAGGAATAACAATAAATAAATCTTGATTATTATGCGAATATCTAATTATAAAGAAATTACTAAAAAATTGTCGCAGATATATGAATTGAAATGTCACAGTAAACGTTTGAATTAGGTTTACATTCTTCGAGGACAGATTGAAAATAAAATAACGTAATAAGAGATCTCCAATTAGTCTTAATTTATTATTAATTACAATTCAAATGAAATATGTGTATACAAAGTTTATATTATTACTTGGTAGCAGTAAGTCATAATAACACTTTCCATTGTCGAGCTTCCGTGTATATAGTTTTCACGCGCAACCCCTTATGAATTATGTGTTTAAAGCGAAACAGGCTTAAGAAAAGCATTCCCGAACGCTGAAAAGGAAATTCGAAATTTCCATTTCTACAAATAGCAGCTTCTCACAAAGAGCCGCGCTCCATGCATAAATTCAAATGTCTCTCTTTTCCCTCGCCGTCTTGACGCGCTAGGCGCGCATACATATATACACCTACAAATATAATAACGCCTGTGCGTGATCTCGTTTTGCAGGAACACGCCGGTGCTGGGCATGCTGGAGGGCAACGCGTCGAAACCGAAGCTGCTGTTCAACGTCAGGCAGGGCAATAAAATTATCAAGGATGAATTAGTCGTCAAACCCGGGACGCCGCTGCAAATGGAAATCTATCTCGGCGAGGAGGCCGCCAAGGTTTACGGACTTCTGGTGACTCACATGCAGGTTTCCGATACCAAGAACCAGGAAGAGACCATCATTTACAATGGGTGAGCGCCTATATATAGAGAAAAAAGAGACGCGCGCATTATTGCTCGTCTCTCCCTTTATGATTTCATTTCCGAAATGCAAAACGTGTTGTGTCTTGTCGTAAAAGGTTATGAGACTCGTGTAATTTTATATATACACATGACGTGTAATGTCTGCGCGACAGGATAATAGAACGTGTACGTGAAAGAAGTCTAATTATACTGATTGTAGAATAATTTGTTATTTTAATTTTATTTACATGAAAATGTTTCTTTTCCTGACATTATTATAGTTTTGAAAACAAAAAAATTATACTCACTCATTAGAAAAGATTAAATCTTGTTTAATATTGTAATTTCATTTTCCCATATAACATTGTGTGTTATAAGTTCCCTTAAAACTGTAACTGTTATTTCATGTTAATATATGACAACGAAATAATTGCCACTTGCTACTTGTAACAGGCATTTCGCCTTTTCAAGCCTCGTTTCATTAAAACATAGAATATCGTTATGTTAATTTTGATGCCTTAATCCCGAATCATAGATTACTACACATATCCCTCTTATACACACCTGCATAGTACAATAAAATCCAGGGCGACTTCACACGCGAGAAAGCTCTAAATCCACACGACCGCTATACGACTTACATTGAAAGCACATTACACGCTTGTATACTTTTACTTTCAGGTGCTCGGTGGATCCGTACCTGTTCGAAAACTTCGAGACGGTGAACGGCCACTTCTTGTCCGCCAACTTCCGCGCCTTCAAGTTCCCGGAGAGCAGCTACGTGCAATTCCACGGTACCGTTACCGTTTGTGTGGGCAAATGTCGCGGGGTAAGTCAATTCCCTTCTTCTCTCCTTCTCTCTCTCTCTCTTTCCTCTTTGCGTTTACGCGAGCCACCTCTCTTTCTCTCATCTCGCATACTCGTGCGGCCGTCGAATCACATTGTGCGGCTCGTGAAATTTATTTAGCCTCTGTGTAAACACATGCGCAGTCTCTCTCTCTCTGTCGAACCCTGAACTCGGGGAATAATGCTAAAGGAGATAGAGAGGAGTCGTCCGAGAGAGGAGAGGCGCGCTCAAAGTGTGTGCGGAGGAGTGATACTTGGTTGTGGTCGCGAAGGTGATTTGTATTGTATGGATTTAGCGGTGAGTGATTTGTTTGCCTAAGGTTGCGATACGTTATTGGCTATTTTTACGAACGTAGCTGAGGGGCATTGTTTTAAATCAATAATGAAACTGTAGTTTTTAGAGAAAAATTCTCCTCGTAACGGTTTACCTATATACATAAAGTTAGAAAATAATTTTCAAAAGTTTCAGTTTTAAAATAGGTCGTGTCTGTTGCAACTTAGATTATGCATTAACTATTTTGTTATACAATTAAAAGAGCTGAGAATGTGGAAAAATATTAAGTTAATAAATACTATATTGACTAGATTAGAGAAGTTTTTCGTAAACAAAATGACAAACGTTTTTAATTTAATTAATTTCCATTAGTGTTTGGATCACTGGGCTGAAAGATAGTAATCACTTGACATATCACTTATTTCCTTGCACAATACTTATGAAATTCATCGCGTGAGAAAAGTGGAACTCGGCAAGGAGCATTCAATCTTTCCTTTCAATTATGGCGTGCGATCAAGCTGTCACGACGCTTTGAAAAATGGAGGATCATTATCGAATAAAATTGTCTTTCTTTTTTTTTCCCTCACAGATCGAGTGCAGTAATGGCAAAATTGGATACGGCAGAAAACGACGATCAGTAGAACCGTCGAAGACTGGTGAAAACGAAATGTTCGAAATGGCCATGACAGTATTCCTCAAAGTGGACTACGACAATGATGTCCTAACCGAGGAAGGTAAATGAGAATAAACTTTTATTAATTATACTGCATGAACAGGGTAAATAGGGAAATAATTTAATGAATAATGTTATACTAAATTAGAGGGTTTAACGTTATAATATTTTTTGTGTAAAATAGTGGGAGAAATAAAATATTAATTGAATTTTTTTTTTATAAAATAACTTGTGAAAAGGGAAAAACCTCATGATGTAAGATTAAACTTTATTTTCTACTTCAAATGTATATTTATTCATAGCTATATTCTTGGAAATAAATAACATAAAAGATTAATTTAAAGCTTTAGTACATGTGATTAAAGTTTCTTTTTAAAGTTCTGGGAGACTCTTTCAAATAAATATATGTGTAGCTTAATATTTAAAAAAGTAGAAATATTCATTAAAGTTTAACATATCGAATCTAATTCATATTATCATTTTATTTAATAAAAGAATGACTTGCCACCTAAAAACCTCACACGTCACATCGTTCAATAATATCCTTAATAATATATAACTCTTACATCATGAGACTAATTATATCGCTATAGTTACTTATTCAAAGCAAACACTCATTAATCAATCTCACCGAGATTCACGCATGAGGGTATACTAGCTCACGCTCACACCCTAGAATAGAGAGAAAGAGCAACTTTTGTTTTTGTTGATATTTTATTTCGATATCGCCGCTGAACGCAAAAGAAAAAAAAAACATAATCAAAAACCCCATTCACCATACCAAACCCAAAACGTATAATAACGCTTGTTTAACCATGCCAATTGTTGTTCTTTTTGTTTTGTTCTCACGTTGTTGCCTCAGAAATTTCTAAATTCATTCGCAAAGGCAAAACGCGCGAGAGGACGGTGCGAGCGGAGGAGATTGGCGAGCAGTTCAAGTACGAGACCGACGGCGTCGAGAAAGCGGACAGCGGCAAGGGCGGCAGCAGCAGCGTGTACCGGGCCACGCCGCTCGGCCTCTTCCTCGTTCTCCTGTGCCTGCTCAGATCGCTGTAGAGGAGGCAATCGATGGATCGATCGAGTTTAATGCTCGTGTAATACCGCTGGAAGCGAGAACAATCTTAATAGTGTAATGCTGGTGGGACGTTTATTTATTTCCTCTTTGATCAACGGCTCTTTTGCCGGTTTCAATTGAAAAAGGCTCTCTGCCTTATTATTTACTGTAATGAAGAAAGAAACGATATATGTTGAGGTAGCGAAGATTCGATTGTTGTGAAAAGACTAACGTTCAGAAAATTTTCAGTTTCTTAGAAAGGTAAACAAAAAAGAACACTCAAAGGAAATAAAGAAACGTCTTACATAACAAACCGCTCATGTGATACTAAACTAAAAGAAGGAAATAAAGAGCCTGAGATTTCGTAGCGATTCGCGAAGGGAGAGGAAGGAGGGGGAGAGAAGACCAGAGAGAAATGACGACGAGAAAAGTATACGGAATAAAGGAGCAAAAAGAGGAGGCGGTGGAGAGTATATAGGTACGCGGGAGCGCTCGACTACGAAGCTTAGGCTTAGCGGCGGCGGCGGCGACGAGGTATAAAATTGCAGCAATCAAATTGCCAAGTCGAGGGAAAATGTGTAACGTACTTAAACGCGCGGCGGCCGCGGCGGGTAAAACCGAAGAAATGAACGGAACCTCGTGTATAGTTGCGAGCAGCGGCGGCGTTTATCTCCATCAAGTTGGGGAAGGAGAGCGACGAGAGGACGACGGCGACGACGACGACGACTCTCTCTCGAGTGCAGCAGCATCAGCTTCCGAGATTTCTCAGCTCTGCGACTACTGAATTGTCGCCTATTATTCGCGAGACGAGCGCATCCGCTCGCATTTTTATGCTTATCTCACGTGGTTTTTGCGCCCGGATTACAATGGCGTTTCAGATTCTTATACTTTCATTTGGTGTCTTTTAAGGTGTCAATTGCAAAAGTAATTTTATTTTTTATGAAACGGACTTTTGTTGATAAACTTCGGGTCGTTATTAATGGAATATCGTTTTGAAAGATGTGGTAAGGTGTAAACGAATGACATTCAGTTTTTGCAAGCGGAGAAAGCTGAAGGACCTAGTCGTACGACGACGTAACAATTATTATTAACGCGGCTTTTATAATTAGCGTAATATTACGTACTTGTAAGAGTTAATCAATTAATTAGCGATTAATATTTTTTTTCCAATTGTCTTACCGATTGACCAACATCGAAAAACTATGTGCTACACAATGTAGGAATTAAATGAGTGAATGCGAAGAGTTTGCAAGGAATCTTTTTCTGCCTGTGTGAACGCTATTTCATAGACCATGATTTTTAATGACAATTTTTTGTACGTTATACTAGTATAATTACGTAAGTAACTGAACAGTAAAGCGATGAGCAGAATCAATTTTTTTTTATCTACGATATTAATCGAATACTCGATAATAATATGTATAATCGGGATGAAAATACGAAGGAACAAGTTAATCAAGCATAATATAGTGTCATTGTAATGTATTTGTGTATCTAATATTGCTTAGTTTTAATATTTGATGTACGCTTAAGTCTGTAAACCGATGATGTAACTATTCAATCGATTAGCAAATATGAATTTTTATGTAAAACACTTTTTATTCAACATAGGTATGTAACGTTTAAGTTTACATACACGAGGCAATCAACGAGCAGCGAATAATAAAATACTGTACAAACGTTTTTACACAGTTTGTCAATTTTATTGAAAAAAATGAAGAAACAATTCTTTTATGTAGATTTATCATGTAATTATTTTAGTTCCTATAAACAAGACATGGCAAGAATAAGCATTTTCACAACAATCCATTTATGTAAATCACAGTACAGACCCTGTAACATTTAATTTACTATTAAGCAAACTTTCGTTTAGGTCAGTTTTCAGTTTCTATCTCTCAGTGATAGATTAAAAAAAAAGAAGAAAATGATTCTACATAGTTATAAACAGATGTATCATTTGAATTAAAAACAATTTTAGAATTCTATCAAAGTACATAGCAGCGAACAACACTGTAACAACAAAATATAATAAAGTAACAGATAAGAAACACTTTCTCGCACATTTTTAAAACTATCCATCATAACACTATACATTTGGAATGTCTGGCACGAAAAGTATAAAAATAACAATTTCATCTTGAAAAAGTTAACTCAGTCGTCCTTGAGATTATTGACGAAGGCATGTTTACATTCGGAATATTCCGAATTTGGTGTCGGGTATAGGTGCATTGAGCGCAGCCGACAGACTCAGGGCGATGACAGATCTTGTGTCAATTGGATCAATCACTCCATCATCCCAAACCCTGAAAAATGTATTTATTATAATAATGGTGATAAATTGTGATTAATTGAAATAATTTGTTAAAAAATTATGAGATTTTTTTACCTAGCACTTGAATAATAGGCACTGCTTTCATCATCAAACTGTTTAATGATAGGATTTTTAAGATTGTCTTCCTCTTCTTGCGTAAACTGTGAATCAAACAGAATAAAAGATTAATGAAATTGTAAATATTTGATAAATATGATTAATTATTCATGTCAGACATGATTAAATTAAATTATTAGAGACGGAAAACCGCTAAATTTATTTGATCTCTAGATCGAGAAATTTAATAATTTTTTTTGACATTCCATGTTGAAATTCTATACGCTGAATGTTGATTTAAAGCGCCCTGCGGGATGAATAACCATAGAGCTTTCGCCTCACCTCAGTAAAATCATAAAACGTGAAAGGTATATACCTCTTTTCCCTCTCGTTTACGCTGGTCTCTGGTAATAGTAGCTAAAACACCCGCAGCAACTTCGCCGCCCATCACGCCAATCTTAGCATTTGGCCACATGTACAAGAATCTCGGCGAGTATGCTCTTCCACACATACCTGCGAATAAAACAATTGCTCATATCAGTTTACATCAAGTAGAATCGTGTGACTGTGAAAAATAATTTCAGAAATCAGTTATTATTGTTTCGATTCGTTTTCGAATTTCTCTTATTACGGTAAAGAGTAGTGAAGACAATATCCGAGAAGATATAGAATAGCGTTTCGTAAATCACCGTAATTTCCAGCTCCGTAAGATCCACCAATAATGACGGTGATTTTCGGTACTTGAGCGCAGGAAACTGCGGCTACCATTTTAGCTCCGTTTTTCGCAATGCCTCCGGCTTCCGATTCTCTTCCCGGCATGAATCCTGAAAGAAAGGTAATGCATTTCCCATTAAAAAGAGATAAACGAATTTGATCGCACGCAATTACACTTTCTGTGACAACCAATTCGTGCAATTACTTTTTAAGTATTCAAAAATAATGCAATGTTTTAATAATATTACAGCTAAATAGCAACTAAACATTAAAGAAATTTCTAAAAATACGTTAGAGTTAATAAAAAAATATGAATAAAAATTTATAGGCATTTAAAAATATAATACAAGCATAATTGAATTTTTATTCATACGATAGGATCAATTTCAGAATTTGATTTGTGATTTAGTTTACGATGCAGAAAACGGAGTGCAATAAACATGTTACAACATTCTACAAAACATTATAAATCAAACTATGTAAACAGTACTTTTGTATTTAACATTTGTTGCAGGTTGAGTAAAACGTCACAGCAAAAGTCAATAACTATACCAATAAAATATTGTTACCAAACCTTCTCCCATCACTGAAATTGCAAAACATGACGTTCAGTATATATATATAACATGTAATTATAATTAGAATGTAATATTTTTAATAAGAAAATCGTTTTATAACATAACGCATATTAATAATGAAAGTATTAAAGTTGAATTCGAATTTAACAGATAAAACAAAGTAATTTCTTTTCTTTAATTCATCCAATAAGAATAAAAAAAGAAGGTATTTTGAACAATTTACTTTCTTTAACACTTTTCTTTTAAACACTTTCTAATAACATCCCGCCAATTCTCAATAATATGGTTCTTTGTAATTTCGCTGTCTTCACAACTATTAGACCATTGCGTAATAATGTATACCAACCAGTGATGTTCTGCAGAAAGAGTAACGGTATCTTTCTCTGGGCGCAGAGCTGGACAAAGTGGGCGCCTTTGAGCGCCGCCTCGGAGAAGAGAACTCCATTATTGGCGACGATGCCGACGGGATAGCCGTGAATTCTGGCGAAGCCCGTGACGAGGGTCTCGCCGTACATCTTCTTGAATTCGTGGAAGGCCGAGCCATCGACTACACGGGCTATCACCTCGCGCACGTCGTACGGCCGTTTCAGGTTCGTTCCGACGATGCCGTAGAGCTCGTCGACGGCGTGCATAGGTAGACTCACCTCGCTAGGCTTGATCGACACGTCGTTCGCTTGGCTCAGACGGTTCAAATTCGAGACGATTTCACGGGTGAGGTGGAGCGCGTGAGTGTCGTCCAGAGCGAAGTGATCTGTTACTCCGGATTTCCTGAAAATATTTTACGTAGATTTTATTTTTTTTAGAAAAAATATATAAAGTACGGAATAAAGATGCAGCGCGCCCTTTTATTAAACTAATTATTTCATCATGAAGTTTAAAACTACATTTAAGTTTTTTCTCAATACCTTCGCGGCTAAAAATTTAGCATCATAAATAGTTATAAGCATTATAGTAGCAATTTTCATTTAATGAAGTGACAGAAAATCCAAAAAAAAACGATAAAATAATTAGAAACCATACTTCTATTTTGCCGATGCATCAGGGAAATATTATAAGCTTTCTGATTTATGGCATCATTCAAGGGACACGTCGTAAATACCAACTAAGCAAAGCATACCCCATCACAAAATCTTTTATGCAACCTGCATCGATCGTTAAATTAAGTTAAGTTTACATTAACGCCGTCTCTCGATTAACTTCGCAAAAAAAGTGTATCAATCTCATTACTTCTTGGGATATTACTGCGGCATCATCCACGTCATAAATAAATCACATCTCCTGAGAGCGCGCGCCTACACGAGCTCGCAGAAAATGAGGAAAAAAGAGGGAAAACTCACTGGCAGTGAAGGGCAGCGCCACCCAAGTCCTCCGCTGTGACTTCCTCCCCGGTCGACGCCTTCACCAAAGGCGGTCCAGCCAGGAAAATCGTGCCCTGATTGCGAATTATCACGTTCTCGTCTGCCATTGCCGGTACGTAAGCACCGCCTGCAATTTACGAGATTAAAAATGCAAATTGAGTTATTATGGGCACCCGCTTCCTCACAATAATCAGCTGTATCCTCTGAAATAAAACGCGCAAGCAGAGGCGTTGCGAAAGAGTTTAACAGAAAACTACGACGATCAAAACTAATCTGATCGGTAGTTTTATGTGCTTAGTATAGCAGCATCTATTATAGACAAAGTAATTCGATCAAATTTCTTCACATAAATCACGCATTTGTCACGCTTCTGCTCTCACAAATCAACAAAAGTTTTAAATTATATTGCGTAAAAGTGATAAATAACGTTTCGATCTATATACGCGCGAAAACCAACAGCTGGCAATAAAACAATTCGCGCGAATTTACGGTGCTTCGCCGGCGAGGATCAATCGGGCACCGAATCGTAAAAATACAGTTGCCGCGCGTAACATAGTAGTAGGCAACAATTAAAATCATCAGGCAGCTCGAGCGGGGAATACAACCGAACGCTCATAAAAAAGGTATTATTCGCGAGGGAAGAGCAGCTTGCTGTGGGCACGTAGAATAAAAATTACGAGCAGCTATAGTATAATACACATATGTACGAACCGGCGGTGCAGCTTCCCATTACAACCGCAATCTGCGGGATTCCCTTTGCGCTCATATTCGCCTGATTATAAAATGTCCGTCCGAAGTGCATCTTGTCGGGGAAAGTCTCGGCCTGCCTCGGCAGATTGGCTCCGCCGCTGTCCACCAGATAGATACACGGCAGGTTGTTCTCTTCCGCAATCTCCTGGGCGCGCACCTGCTTTTTTATCGTGATCGGGTAGTACGTGCCGCCCTTCACCGTCGCGTCGTTCGCCACGATCAGGCATTCGGTTCTGCGGGAGGAAAAAAAGAAGACGAGAAACGATACTTGTCAATGTCCATTGCTTCATTGGTGATTTTAATATTGCTTTGAGCGTAGACTCTTATTGATATTTTTTATTTAATGATTTACGTTTATTTTGAAAAATAATATATACTATTTTTTAATTATTGAAAGAAGTTAAAGATATCAATTTGCTACTATACATATTTTATTTATTTAAAAAAATAATTTCTTTTGTTCTATTTGAGCCTAATAACATATGAAGTGAAAATCTGATTCTTTTGTGAAACAAGAAAGCTTTCTGAAAACAATAAAGTTTGCCATTTGAATTTCATAACAGCTAATATTATAGGAAAACATCGATATCATGCTAATAAATTTACCCTTCTACTCGTCCTATTCCCGTTATAATGCCGCCGGCTGGAACCTCTTCTTTACCATACATTTGGTACCCAGCCAACTGGGAGAATTCAAGGAAAGGGGAGCCTTGATCAATGAGAACATTGATTCTTTCTCTTGGTAACAGTTTCCCTTTGCTGATGTGCCGATCTCTAGCTTTTTTACCACCACCCTCCACAATCTTGCCCACTACTGACTTCAATTCATCAACTAAAGCCTTCATTTGAACATAATTTTCCTGAAAAAGAAAACTTATCATGTTACTTTCAAATACAATATATTTACATATAAAAAATATGTTCCGATGATTTCAAACGACAACTTAAGATTGCAGAAAAAAATATTTCCTATAAAAGAAGAAATAAACAGAGTGGGTCCAGATTTCTAAAATAAATAGTGAAAAATGTAAAATAATACAATTAACTGTTTTAATCTGTTATTATGAACATAAAATTTAATTTTGATCTATTAATTTCACATTTTAGTTGTAGGAATAAAAGTTTGACATCTGTTTGAATTCTCTGTATTTACCCTTTAAGGTAGTTCACCGGAAAATCGATTTTCTGTAAATTTAAAAAAAAATTGGTGTACATACTCCTTTCTATATGATTTATAGATTTTCGAAAGCCCCAGTACGGGGAGCGATGCTAATTATTGAGACAATTAATGCCAAAGTTTGCAACTTTAACATGGGAAGCATAAGCTGAGTATGGATTTAAGACTCATTTTAATTAATTGCAAAGCCAATTTTCTTTAAAATTTTCTTAAAATATAGTATACTATACTAGACTCAAAAAGGAGTAATGTAGAATATTTTATTATATGGGAAGCGATTCTATTTTCCGGAATATAGCTATTTGAAGAAAAATTCCCATGTTATTTGTATATCTATATATAGTTCTATCGTACAAATCGTATTGTTTCAAACATCGTATAGGCACCTTATTTTCACTTCATCTTTTTTTATTATTTTTACAATAATATAGTGAGATAAATGACGAGTTTTCACCATAAAGAACATACTTTTAGTACCATTTTTGCGATATTGTGATTTTTATGACGTCATTGACCGGTGAACTACCTTAAGATATCTCTCACATTTAAAACGTAATCTAATATCAAATAAAAATTAAAAGTTGATCTGGGCACCTAGTTGATAATCATCTCAATATAAATATAATCATTAAGTCACAGAGACAGTTTCCGTCAATGTTAAAGAAACGCAACAAGTAAATAATTATGTGTTCAGCAATCTATATAATTATAGATTCATTATAGTTTAATACTTTTTTCAGAAATAAAAGTAAGCTATTGACCTCTTTCCTATAGAGTCTCAGTTTATCGTATATACTTAACTGAAATAACAAGCAAGTTGCGCCACGAGGCCATGAATACTTTAATACAAATTAAGATAAGACATCGAAGTTATATTTACACGTATAAAAAACTCAGAGTTTTCAGTACATAGTATCTGATGTGAGCAACATTTAACGATATTGATTTCCGTTTCAACGAAAAATAAAGTTTTTTCATTGGTTTTTTTTTTAAATTTACCATGTTTTAAATTAATAATACCTTCAAAAGAATTAATATTTTATTTAAAATCAGACATATTTTAATTTCGGTCTAAAAACGTAGCTATTGCATATTAATAGCCGATAGCGTTGATGATATTGTGAAAGAGTACAATTCCTATTCTATCCCTAATCGGTATGATATAAATTTGTTAAATAAGTTCTATATTTTTCAAAATATTATTAAAATAAGGACATCAATATAAAAAAATATAAAATAAAAAATTTTATTTAGGTGAATTAGCGCACTCAGTCGGTAATGTTTACATTTTGATATTAATACCAACATAAAAAAAAAAGAAAGCTTGAATCTTAATACAGTTTACCATAAGTAAAGACTATTAGAATGTTGAAATCTTATCAAACCGGGTTCTCCCACTGCGTTTAAAACGTCGCGTGAGGTTTGGAAACGTGTTAAATGATAATAAGATGTATACTTGACTAACCTGATAGGCTGGTGAATTGGTATCTTGCGTTGTGCCGATAACCGATGCTTCTCGGTGGAACTTTCGCCTCACAGATTGAAAGTGATTAATTAAATACCTACTTTTTCGTAACATTTTTAATGATAATGGACTCTATGTACAAAAGTAAAACTAAAAACTAAGAGAAACAATAACAACTTGTCACGCTTACTATCTATACAGACACTTCAACGAGAAAGCCCATAGATGTCGTTGCGGAAGAACTAGGGTTCTTGTTGCCAGCAGACTTTCGAGTCCGTGTAAGCGCGCGAAATTCAAAGAAATGAAATAAACAGAACTCTTTCAATATTTTTGAGAATACGTTCGATCGAGTCGGCATTCAAATAGAATCCTAAAATTATGCCAGGCGATTTCGAAAAACGAGTACCCCATATTGAAAAGATTATATATCGGTACTATGATATCGTTTCTCGTTGCAAAAATTATATGAAAATGTAAATACTAATAAAATCGAGCAAAAATTAGCTTATTCATACGATGTAATTTCGAAGCATATATTTTCAGGCAATGACAGGCGAATACAAACTTCTGAACACAAGGAACTCCTTTTTCAAAATTGCTTCGATCGCCAGGCCACTCCAATACACTGGCATAGGCCATTTAGGGCAACTACTTGAGCGAGAGGTTTCCCCAGCGGATACAAAACTCGCAATAAACTCGCAACTCGTTGTTATTCTGAAAAATCTTAATTGTGGGTGGAAGATAAGGCGAATATAGCCATCTACATAAATTATTAAGGCAAGTGACTCAATTCCCTTGACCCAAGAAGAAGTCAGTTGGGGAATTCCGGTTATATTCGTATATTTTAATAACTGTATTTTCTCACTCTCAGCCGGGCGTTCAATATACGTTAGTGCGACTAATCTTATTCTAATCCTATAACTACAAATTTATATACAGAAATAGTAGTGTGAATTTGAATATCGCGCCTTATGGTTCAAAACGGTATCATGCGGGCGTTTCTACGCTACTTGTACACCGATCTATAGTATAATATGACTCACATGACACAACACTCAGTGGACAGAGCCCAGAGGTAGCGACATCTTTGAGAGTGGCATTGCAACAAGTTGAACTTCTTTTGCCTGGTGCTTTGAGCCTTTGAGCTGAGTCGATCAGTGAATTTTCTTTCATAAATTTTCATTTATACATATGCATGCGTATATGTCTATAGTTTAAAAATATAGATTAAATTCAACATAATTAATGATACAAATTTAATTTGATCACTATTTTATTCAGAACTATCTTTATCTACTAAAAAAAAATGAAAACTGGACTTTTAGTAGTAAAAAATTAAATACTTTTTTAAAAATAAATATATTTTTAATAATATTGTATTTAAAAGTATAGAACATTTGTTACTCCAAGTAATTAAAACGTTAATCTCCGCTGCTATTACACATTGAACAAAATAATAAGAACACAGGAAATGGATAACGTAAAGAAGAAAATGCTGAGCATTGATCCTTGACGTAATTTTATTTTTATATAGGTATACAATAATGATTGGCGGGCAGCTCAATTTTCATCTGCACTTAACCGTCCCTCTTATTAAGAACGACACAGCGATTCATCAAAATTGATTTTCCTTCGTATAAACTATCGATTTGAGGATAACAATTATTATAGTTACTTTTAGCATACAACTCTCTGGAACTTGCGATAATCGACGGCCAGTTGAATTACGACGGAGAAACTTTTACACTTCAACAGATAGCGATGATTACATAAGGTTATAGTAAATTGACTATTTTTTAATCGCATAGGCCTATAAGGAATTATTCTCATTACAACGATGAATCATTCAATGCCATAGTTTAAATGAAAGCTGTATCATTTACAATAATAAATATCTGATATCTATTAAAAACTTTAATATTATCTAATTACAATAATTACTTTAATCTGGATTGAAAAATATGCCTTTTTCTTTGAATATTGTTTAAATCATACAGTTATGTCATACAATCATTGCTGACGCAATAAATCTCTTAGATTATAATATGGTGTATTTATTTACGGTTATTTACGATTATTTACGGTTATTTATGGTTATTTACGGTTATTCATTTTTAGGTAATTCTATCATTTAAAAATACAATGTTCAAGCGGTATTTCTGCATCTATGATTACTTGATTTCATAGGTTGATGTGGTAATGATTGAATATTTCAATCGAATGACTAATTAAGTGAAGTAGTAAAGATCTACTGTTTCACATGCTTAATTTCTTAATAATTTTCTTAATAATTTTCTTAAAAGCTAGCCATCCTTCTGTCTGACGATATTCTTTATCTCGAACCTTCCGTTTTATTGTTATCGATAAATAATTAGAGGGTTTATTAGTATCATCTTATGTCAATATTGCATTTTATTTTATTATTTACATACACGTTTATTGCGCAAAATTTATGCGCTTATACAAGTTTATATCGTATTGAGCTACGTCTTCATATTGTGTTAAATAGATTGAGTTATTTGTATTCATATTGAAATTAAATTTTAGAGTTAAATAATGTAAACATAAGAGAAAATTTGTCTCTAACTCTAGTAAGAGTAAAAATTGTTTGATTGGATATTTTCTAGAATAATAAAGTCATTAAATGCTGTATTACAAGAAGAATGTGTTAAATAATTTCTAATAACTGTCAAACGTTATTGTTTGTTGTTTTCACTAAAAGATATTTACGATTATTACTTTATTTAAATCCCTGAAAGAATTTGACTAGTTCATTAAAATAGTTTAAAAAATTATTAGTTTAAAATCTCCTTGTTCTTAATTTTTTCATTTACTTGTTCTCATTACGTTGTTTCAATATTTTAATTAATAATATTTATACATTAAACTTATATTTTCTGAGAAAAATAGTAAAATATGACTCCTTAAGTAATAGTTTCCTGACACATTATCATTAAGATTATTGTAATAAATTTTCGTCATATTTTATCTACTAATTCTCATTGATCAAAGTAACATTTGAAGTTTGAAAGCATAAGAACGTAAATTTAACAATTTCGTTAAGGTACGAGTAATCGTCTTTTCTTGTAGTTCGATCAAATGCACGACTAACAGCTTGCAAAGCTCATGTCGAAACAGTGGCCTCGAACAGTATAAATTTCATCCGACGACGATTAAATATATAAAATCCTTTTAAATCTACAGGTCGTTTTTTGATTATTATTATAGCCAACAACCAGAATTTCATATACTCAATCTTCATTTAACCGGGACGACAATCAATTTTAACAGATGCACTTCTGCCCTACATATATAATTGGCAGATTCTACAATTGTTAATTTAAAATCGTTATTTCGCGTCCCGTTTCGGTTAAAACTCGCGTCACTCGCCGAAATGCACTCTACACCGCAGCTGAAAACGAGTTCGAATTAATTATGATAACGCGCATCGCCGTTAATTTGAATATTCGCTGTTGCATATTCAAAGGAACTCGCGATTTCGCGCGGCCCCTATATATAGTCACGAACCAATCGTATATATATTACCGTATAATCAGCGCGAAAGTATGCAGAAAGCGTCTTGCTTCCCACTCTACGATCTCCCGGGGTACGACGCGAGAGTGTCCACCGCGTGAGAACGAACACCGCCGAGAGCTTTGCCAGACTCTTCTTTTATGGCAGTGTGTTCAAAAAGCGGCGACTCCCGATCGTTCCCTCGAGGTCAAACTTGGTTTCGTACGCTGTCGTGCCACCGGTTTTCGCGAGCGAGACATCGCCGAGCTGCGACACGGTTCACCAGACCACTACAGTCTGACAATGATCCGCGCCCTCGATCCCGGGCCCGCGATGGTGGGCCCTTTACTATCGGAACCGCTTCGGGAGCGTATCACCACCGCGCCGTCGCCTCCATCGCCGACAGTCCCAAGATAGGGTCTTGGTCAGACGTCCACAAACGAGCAACACCCTACCTCGGCGCCGCGATTTCGTTAATCCCGAACTACAAGAGCCGACTTTCCCCGTTAAACCGAGCAATTATATATCTCCTCGGGAGAGGGCATCATCATCCGGGCTTGCTAAGGGGAATCCCACCACCGAGAAAGATTCCCCTTACGGCAAGGGCCGTCGTCTCGTCCGACGACCGAACTCAATCTTAAAGTAACGCTCGCCGAATTCATCATGAACGTGTGTGAACGGAAAAACGCGCCGTAATGAGCACACAGCGAGGGTGTGTAACAAGTATGCAATGGATAGCAGCAGCGATGGTAGATTAGCCACGCTCGTGGATAGACGTAGAGTAGCATTATAGTTAGGTAGTAGCGGTAGTATAGCTGTAGAGGATCCGATGGTACGGCACGAGCGTGGGCGCAGCAGCGGCGGCAGGACGATCCGTAGGAGATTAGTAGGGGGATCGCTGTCGGCCTCGCGCTGCTGCTCCTTGGGCCTAGAGCAGGAGGCTGGCCGGGCCGACGAAGGCCGCCGGAGCTGACTGTCCACCACTGGCTGCGCCTCCGCCCGGGGCCGGAGCTGGGGGCGGCGGTCCTGGCGGCGGGTACTGGTAGATCGGCGGCGGCGGGGCTTGCGGCGTCTCCGGCATGAATTTAGCTGCGCAGCGGCCACGTGTCGTGTCGTGGTTAGTTACAGAGACAGGATAGAAGAGACACAGAGTGAGAGAGAATGAAAAAGAAAAAAATACGTGTGGTTAGTCGTTGTGGGCTCGTCATTTTGGCTGCGGGGGGTACATTGTATACAACGCCTTTACGGATATATATATACTGGTAGTATTAGAGGGGAAGAATTATCGTATATAGATATAGATATAGATATGAGTATATAGACATATGGGTATATATGTATTTTGAGAGAAAGAGTATATTTTTCTTCGTTTCCGCCCCGCGCGCCACGGGGTGGAGATGTAGGCAATTTTGTCGCTTGGTGGAACTACTGATAATTCTCTACCAGGGGGTAGAACAAATTATTTAATAATGTAACAATACGAAATTAAAATATCGATTAATTGTTATGATACGAATTGCAACTTTTGTTAAATTTATTTTAATTTGGCTTTGCATAATAAATTATTTCAAATAAATGGATCCCGCGGTGAATTGATAATGATAAACAAATATTTATATTAATTGTTAAAAAAAAAATAAGATTCACATAGTAATATCATGTTTTAAGCCAATGTGGAAAATCAAAATATGATATTCTGTATGGTGTAATAGAAATATTTGTTGATAATAGTATACACTCAAAAACACAAGCAACTTGAAACGAAAACAAGGTCATCAAACAAGAAACATAAAGTAAATCAACCAAAAGCATTTTTATATAAGAATAATATTTCTGCACCATAACAAATTTAGTATAGAATATATGTGCACAGAGTTAATGTAACGGGAGTACATGAATGAAATCGATTATGAACATTGTTATTGTAATATTATATTAAGGTACTGTTTACTAATATTTACATTATACACCCTGTAATACAATAAAAATAATAATCAGTAAAATCAATCATTTTTTATGCGGCTATCAAGACCTCGAAATTTAGTGGATAACTCAAGTGGTTTTCAGGATTCTATTACGTACAATTACGTATTGTGGAATATTTCGACGTCTTATGTATGGATATGTTATGTGCCTGTCGCAAACCTTTTCTGATTGTTGGACCGCAGTATTTGTCAGACTGAATATATTATAAAAATAGAATGTGAGAATCTTGTTAAAAAGTGTTGTGCATTCACTGAAGTGTAAAAATGAAGTATATACTAGATTAATGACTAATGTTAGTGATTTGTACATGTCAGTTTATCTTGAAAGTATATAATGTTCATTTGAGAAAATGATCTAAGTAAAAGTTAATTTTCTGAAGATATTTTCGTTAGGAGTGCAGAATAAAAGTATTAAAAATGATTAAAATGCATGCAGCAGAATATAAACCGTGCACATTCAGAATCGTTGATTTGTTTCTTACCTAATTTTCGATGAGTTTATTGCATGTGGTGTTACATATTATTGAAGTCTTTTTGTTAATTGTCCAGATCGATCCATGTTCGAGAGAGGTTAATTTTTTTTTTTTTATAAATTTCAATATTTTATAAAACCGCAAATTAAAGAATTAGACAATTTTCAAAATTTTTAACCAGATGAAAATTAAAATTGACAATTCGATTACTTGACAATTCCAAGATTACTAAGGAAATAAAAAGTGCAATCATAATCCGTATTTGAAACTTTGCAGCTACATCTTTTGCATTTTATTTATTCTTCAAAGTAGCACATATTCGAGGACCATGGTAATGTTAATAATTATGAACGTAATATGAATAACAGGAATTTTTATAATAATAGCAGTAACGAAAACAAAAACAATCGTAAACGCTAACTAAATATCTTAATTAATAAGTTCAAATTTTACAGTTTGCAGCTAATAATTTATATTTAAACAGCTATTGCTGGTATCGCAATGTTAGTAAAATTTTCGATTAAATACAATTCGTTTTTCATTTAATCATAATTAATTATTGCGAAGCAAAGTTGCGATCCAAGAATGATAACTGCTAATTAATTGTCGCCCAACAGCAGCGAACTATAATGAACAGCGCTGCTGATCATTTAATTCTGACGTGGTCCCGTCCGTAATTATAGTTTAATCGTATATTTCGTTTGTAATATTCTAGATGATGTCATTTCAATCAATAAAGTAAAAATAAAAGTACAGAAGGCAAAAGGTCGTAACAAAGAAAGGAAGAAGAAAACATCGCCCCGAGTTTGTTACGGAACCCATTGACCAAGTGCTGCACTTATGTGGTCAACGAGGTCCTTGACGTTTTAACAAGCAAAAATTCTTTTCTCTACCGCGGAAACTGCCAGTTACGTAATAAGCATGGGGTATAGCTCACTGATGATCCTTTTCTTTTTTTATTTTATTCATTCAATGCACGGACTTGTTTTAGTTTTTCTATTTTCTTTTTTATTTGGAAACTTGCTTATAATTTTCTACGCACACATGATATGACGAAAAAAGAAGAATAAAACACGTGTGTTTAATAGGCGCGATTATCGCACGAAAAAACGACTCCGAAAGGAGTTTTTCCATAAACTATGATACTTCAGACAAGATTTTCTGATTTATTCCATTTTTAGTGTTTTTCCTAATGTACATGTACTCAACATACTCTTACAATTGTCTCTAAACCACGAGAAAATCAACGGATTCAGAGTTCACTCCTCGTCGCGTCTATTTTCTGCAACAACAATACTCCTCTCATCATATCTCTCATCCTCTTTGCCAGTATCAAGCTCGTTTTCTTTATCTTAGTCACGCTCTATTAGTAATATTATTTTTAATCGCAAAACATATAAGCCGCATATTCGTCCATACAATGGACTCAATACATTATAACGGAGGCATTTTCGTGTTTAATTTCGCTTATCACTGGAAACGTACGCAAAAATCATGAAACGCATTTGCTTTGGTTTATCTATTTTTTTCAATTGTGATAAAGTCTCATCTAGGTTATCGTTAATGTTAATCTGTTATTAGTTGGCTGCTGTCCGCTATAAGCGACCTATTAGATAACTTTCGACTGGAAAAAGGAAAGCCTCAGGACTCGATCGACGTGCCATACGAGGAAACATATCAGGGCTGCGCCTCATTTATACACGGAAAATTATCTAATAAAACGCCGTTATTTATCCTCTAGTAAGTATTATCGTTTTATCATTTATTGTGGTATTCTTTTGTTGTCGTCAAGATTATAGTTAGCATCAATTTTGTTATATTTTTGTATATCATTAACATGTATGTATATATATAACATCAGGTAGATAATTTTTAAAGGCTTAATTAAAGGGTTATACAATTATTTCTTCTCGTAAACTTTATCGTACATACTTCGTTATGAGAATCGACGATCGGCTGCCGACGATTCGTCGCGATTGCCCGAATTGCGACGACAAAGAGCTAAATGTTCATCAACGAACGAAAAATCGAGAATCTATGTATATCGAAACTTATAATAGCAACGGGATGATACAACTGTAACCACTTATTTCTTTGTTTGCTCCTTTCTAGCATTCGCTGCATTTACGTTATATATTTATTATAATACTTTTTGTTAATTTTCATTGCGTGTGAATATGCGTGGTATTTTTTTTCAATGTACGTTAATGTGGCTCACAAAATAAGACGAGGCGACCCCAGTCAGTATATATATATAATAAAGAATCAGATATAACGCGTGTGTATATAGTGTTTGTAGGGTGAACTGCGACCGAATAATGACTTTTTTATATTTACACTTATATAATTGCAACGAAACGCCGCCGTGCCGATTCCTGTGGATCTAACCTCTCTCCTACGGTTTTTAAGTCTCTTTGAAAAAAATCGATTTTCGTCCTTCCATCTCTGCTGTAAGGTATATATCTCTGCGTTCTCGTTATACACCCGACGATTTATGATTTGATATTACATAGGGTTAGAACGCACTTATTGCGATATGATTTTGAGAGATAAATTAACTTCTTTCTTCTGACTTCTGCGAGTCACTTCCCCCGGTGTAGCTTGCTGAAAATAACGCATTTCCACATATTTTAGATGACTTCTATCCCCAGAATGAAGTTGCTGATGGACGTTTTTTATATTTCCCTATTAATCTCCTAGATCCGTTGTGTACACTTCTTAAGTATGTATTCTTTTTTTAATCAATTTTAAGCATGCAGATCTTTTCAAATATTATCAAACTATGTATCTCTATTTTTTTACACGAAAATCACGGTTATCTTATTTTTGAAATTATTTTGTCCATCAGTTGAATGTGATTTTAAGAACCAACAGCATGCAAAGTAGGTCAGCCAAGTTTGCGACTCGTAAACCGACCACGCTATTATATTAATTGTGCGACTTATTTCAGCACTAAATATGAATTATAAAGTAAAGTATACAAACTTTTTAGCAATAACCGTATTGTTTAAGCTAAATTTGAAGGGATGTCAAAGCCACTAGAGATTTCTTCGCCTCATTATTTTATTGCAATCTTTACTTTTTTCTATAACGCTAATAATATTTTAACTTACTCAAAAAAATTTAAGAAAAATTTGACAGAAATATACGAGTAAACTACTAGAAAGCAGTTACGTAGCTTCGACATCTCACTGAGAAAGGATGTGAAAAGATTTTACTAACTTTCATACCATTATTTAATTATCTCTTGCATAGAGGCATTATAAATTTACAAACAACTTTATCTCAATCATAAAAATAGGAAGAATTTTCGTCTTCCGAGAAGAATTTTACTTTAAAAAAACAATCATATATCTTCTTTCCATTTTATATCCTTACGTATTAATACACCACGTTCAAAGAATTATTTATTAAATGAATTTTTGTTTTGTAACTTTGAAGTTTAGATTCTTAAAAAATATTTTCTGATATCTGTAATGATACTCTTTGACATCCCTATAAATGCTTTTCTGTAACCTTTTTCATTGGTATTATGTATTTTTATATAATTCCAACACGTAGCAAAACAATATAGACAAAAAAGTAAAAACACACTTTACAGAAACTGCAATATTTGGAAGGAAACCTTATATTTTAATTTGATAATGATTAATTTTATTTTTAACATGACTACCACTCATTGCAAAATAAAATACATGTAATAGTCAAAATTGAAACTATCGAAAGAAACGTGGAAAAAATGGTTGGTTCCAGTAACCAAAAAATTAGATACTATAACTATCTGAATTGGTAACAAAACACAGAAGTAACAGGATCGTTAATATAACCAATAGGATAGTTAGTATAACCAACTTAATAGTTATCGCGACGTAAAAATGGTTGGCGGAACCAATATTTATTTGTTAATCCAACTATCTTCTTGGTTGTGTGTTTAGTAACCAACCGGTTGGTTAGAATAACCAATTCTTTTTTCCGTTAATAATGTCAAGAATTTTTTAAACTTAAGTTTAACAGTTTCGTCAATCACGATACATAACATGTTTTTATAAAGTACAATTGATTTTTTTTTATTTTATACAAGCACATAAATGAATATTTTAATTAAATAATATATGCTATGGTAAAAATATAAGGTATACGTTTCTTAAGAAAGTATTCAAATACGTTTTTAGGAATTGCTCAATACTTAGATAAGCTAAAATCAGTTTGATTATGTAACACTTCAACAAATTTACATCACATTATAAACGACGTTTTAAAATTTTTGTAAAATACATTTATAAAAGTTAGAGAAAAACATACAAAACTTAATTTTCATAAAGCTATATAAATAAATATATTCTAACTTAAGAATCTAAAATCAATTATCTAATACATTCATATCTTATAATCTAATTAAACGAACATGCGCATTTTGGGAAACCTTGAAGCCATGCATATTAGCTACATTTCCATGATGCTCGAATAAGTATTTACACACAGTTATTATACACTAAGTAAAGCTTGTTAAAGCACGAAGATCGTCCCAGTATATTGTTTTAAAGTGTTCGTATTAATGTTTCACATTTAATCTTAGAAAATCTTAGCCATTTTGTATTTGCAGAAATGAAATAATATTAAGAGATAGATATAGAGAATGTTTACATGCTGTAAAGATCTTGAAATTTGTGAAAAAAATTAATATCATTTATGATGTAAGAAAGTTATTCAAATAACAAATTTTTAAAATAAGTTCTTTGCATTAAAATTCCAATAACTTTTGAAAATGTACTATTTATCATTGGATGACAGATATAATATGGAATTATTTTTTTTACTTTTCTTTCTGTAATTTAAACAATGTATAGTTTCTAAGAGATCATCGTACAATTTTATTTGAAAAAGATAAATAAAAAATAGAAAAGGAAGAAGAAAAAGTAGAAAATAGAATACTGAGTATAAAGAGAGAACATACATAGCTTACCGTATTGAGTAGAGTAGTTGAGGGTTGGGTTCGTGAACGGGAATCAGAGTATTGGATCGATAGGAGGAAAAAGGTTGTGAGAGTACATTGGTGAAATCTTCTTGTCAATGGTGTCTCGCGTTGTTGGAAAGTTTGGGTTATGTGTTCTAAGTTTTTTGAACATCTGAACTTCCTGATTTATTACTTATTTTCTTTGTGCCAGGTAGCAAGTTTTTGTTCAAAAATATACATTATTGTCGGGAAGATTCAAAAGTTCAAAAGCTGGGACTAACTTCGGAGAAAATATACAGGAAGGGAATGAAATAGAAACAGACAGACACATAACAACATCGTAGGCAGTTTTAGAGATGCAATATGATACTTCGCATCGTATCGCACTTACAATAATTTATAAAATTTGTTTTAAACTTCTAGAAACCGAAAAAGTCATTATCAAAAACGTGAGTTTCTTTTTAATGTCTTGAGAAGTTAGTTTACCAACGTCATTTTAATTTTTTTTAGGACAAAAAACAAACACATTTAAAAGGTAAAAGCAATAAATTCTGCTTTAATACAAAAGTATTTTCAGATTTTTGTATAGCATTCTTTGTAAAGCATTAAAATTTCTAATCAGTAGATTAAAAATGCTATAGAGTATTCCAAATTAACATTTTAAAACTTTAAAAGTTCAGCTGATCGCTGTTCTTGTTACTGTAAAATGTTTTGTGTAACCATGTATGTCAAATTTCCGATTCGAAGATCACTATGTATATGATTTCGACCATGAAACCCGTGCCTAAAGTCTAGAAAATCTACGATAAACAATAAAAATCTACCAAAAAAAATAAAAAACAATTAGTTAATCATGCTATTCTAGGTGAAATTACTAAATCACGCGATAACAAAAGCGTGTACTACTACTTGTCGTTAACAAAAATATATATAAACAATAAAAAATAAATACTGAAATCAAAATCATGAACAAAAATTAAAATTAATAGTGACTTCGAATTCGGAAATTTTCTTCAAAGTTGTGTTAACAGTTTTATATAGAGACAGATAGCGACAGAACACATCCGCAAATCTATATAGAAACGATAGAGACAAAATATACAACGGAACATCGATCCAGTGATTCCTAAGGAATTCTGACCTTCAAAAACAAGAAATTGACAGAAAAAAATATTTAAAAAAAGTAACAGATTTATTAAATGAACAGTAAACAATATGTAACATACATTTTAAAAGGACTTTAGATTACAGGTAAGGTTACAACCTACACAGTTAAAAAAAAGAGACACAATGTCGCGTTTGCTACCTGACTCACTCACACAAAACTTTCTTCCACGTATCAGCGCGCCTACATGAAGTTTGCTAGACGAAAAAGAGAAACATAGAAAGTCACACGTTAGAAACGATTTGTTGTGACAAGGTTCCTGACAGCAAACAGAAACAATTCATTTTTCAGATACATTGGTTCTTTTGAAATATAATTTTAAATAGCTGTACCTTCCTTATGCATATAATGCATCTCCAAATTAGTTTTGTTATTTTTTAGAATATTTTTGTATAAGTCGATTTAAATAAAAAATGTTTAAAATGTTATTCTTCATCTACATTGGTCAAAATAAAATGCTATTAGAGCAATCTTTAGAAAAATTGTTTCTTGTATTAATGTATCAAAGATAATTTTGTTGATGAGTATTCCAATTATTTTTATTATGATTTTTTATATTGGATGTAGAAAATGTACCACTACCTTAATTTATTATCATTTTATTATTCCGATTATTAAAATTAAATTGTGAAAAGTACGTTTTTAATTACCTATATTTAAGGAATGAGAAAAATGAATAAGGTCCTGTCAAGGCATTATTTGAACTTTTTAGCATGTACATCAACTTAATTTTAGCAATTTAATTGATTCCCGTGCACGGCGTAGCAAATGCAGAGACTAGCACATTTGATATTTAAAGTTGACTAGTTCAGACGATGATTTGAGACGAATTTGAATTTGAAATGCTTTGCGAACAGTGATTTGATTCTAGAAGCGTAAATAGTTTGATGATTTCGCGATAATTGCCTTTAACAGTAGTTCATAGAAAATTATATTATTTAAACATAATATCAATAGCTAATTATGAAATCTATAAAATTATAAAATTAAGTATATGAGTTAAATTTAATAATTCAAGTTTTCAGAAATATAGTACATGTTCGCTGTCTCTTTGTCAACTAGCTTGAAGGCGTAAAAGGTGACGCCAATATTTCTATCAAACTCGAACGAATGTCTGAATTCGTCGGTGGAGAGTACGGCGAGGTACATCGACGTACACATAACATTGAGTTCTCGACATTGAACAATTATATGGCCAGTTTTAGAGATAGCATTTGAAATAGGGAAATTTGTTGTTTTTACTTACCGACAATGATGGCCAGTATAACTAATCCGATGACACCCATTATGATCATCATCTTAAAAAGAAAATTGTTTAGACATTAGTATACTAGGTACGCTTCAAAGATAAAATAGATTATTAAAAATTAACAATCCCAGTGGAACTTAAAATTCCACATTATATTTTTTATGGTACCATTATTAATATATGTACAAATAAAAGATTAACTTTACTGTGAAAGGAATTTTATTTGGATTTACTTATTTCAATACTAAAACAAATTAATCGGTAATATATCACAGTAACTTGAGCTACTATTTACAAATTCGTAAATTAAATATCTTAAGATAATTTGTTTTGGTATACACAAAATCCAAAAAACTATTGAATAGAATTATTATTGAAGAAAATAAATTTCGAAAATTTCACAGGAGTCATTATAGAAGTCCAACCTTATAATAGTGAACCACTATTTGATACGCAGTGAATTATAAACAAATTCTTCAACAAAGTCAATAATACAATATTATTTGTGTAGTAATTGTGTAATAATACAATATATTGTGGTAGAAATTTAAATTTAAAACTTTAACTACGATTATCAATAACTGAATCCCTATTCAAACTCTTATTTGATGCGCTACCCGAAATTTATAGAATTTTATAGAAAATAAAATTATGTATTGTCATTATTTTCTCTTATAACTTTAGTATACAAACTCATAAATATTGAATAGTGATTTAAAACAATGAAGCTTTAATGTTTAATACTTTAACAATTATAAAAAAAAAAGATAAATCAAAACTTATTTACGTGAGTATTTAAATCACAGCTAATATAGCATCAACAGTAATATGGCTATTTATGTGATTATTTCTTACAGCTGTAACTTTATCTTTTCAAATGTGTAATAAAGTATTCTTTTATAAATGAGAATTTACTTCTAATATTTACATTATATAAAAACATAATTATTTATAAAATGTACCTTTAAGTTCTGTAGCCAAAACTTTCTCTTTAGCTTGCCAGCTTGCTGTTCAAATTGCGACGCTCCTTGCTGTAACGCATCTGTAAAATAAATCAGTACACATTTTATTACTTAGCTTTATTATATTTCATTTCATCTAATAATCGTTGAATAATTCAATATAATTTGATCATTATATTATATTTTCTATTGAATTTGGTGCCACTCAAATTACAATACAGTGTTCTCATTATTTACCCTTTCTATCCCAACTTTTTTTTTAGAAGAATACATTTTCTTTTTCATGAATATTAGTTGAGCACCAATATTGTAATTAATAAAAAAACTTTATACAAACGATGTTAAAAAAACCTTTTTTACTGAGATAATTAACCGATATTTTTAAAAAACTAGTATCTGAAAAACCTTGATGTTAAAATAAACATGGTAACTATAATTTTTATTTTTGCATCTTTTCTTTTTCCTAAGTACCTGATATATTTATAATTTTTTAGGTATTTTGTACTCTTTAAAATGTCTAGAAATTATCTTTAGTAAACCAGTGAAAAATCTTTCCTTTAAAAAAAAATAACTTTATTTCAGAAAAAATTTACTCAAGAAATGCTATATACACTGATACGTATTTTCTCTAGAATAGCTCTAATGCAATTATACTTCACTGTGATACATTGGACAGTGATACAGTGTAAATGAAAAGGTTAAACAATATTAAACAGAAATAACAAAATTTGGCATAGGACGGTTTCTACACGTTATTATTTTACACAAAATGATTATACACGAAAAATAAAATTCTGAATTTTATTCACAAAGCATTTTTCATTTTGCACATATCTTTTAATTAAAGTAAAAAAATGGAGCCCATTTTCTTACACAATTCTTTTATACACATAAAAATTTCACAGAAATTTTATGTAAAATTTCTTTATACACAAAATTTAAATTACACAGGATTCATATTTTACACAAAATTTTAAATAGTGTTTGTTGGTTAATACGACACTCTTGAAAATTTTGTGTAAAATATGAATACTGTGTAATTTAAATTTTGTGTAAAGCAATTTTACACAACATTTGTATAAAATTTTTATGTGTATAAAAGAATTGTGTAAGAAAATGGGCTTCAATTTGTTTTCTTTTAATTAAAAGATATGCGCAAAATTAAAAATGCTTTTGTGTAAAATATGAATACTGTATAATTTAAATTTTGTGTAAAGAAATTTTACACAAAATTTGTGTAAAATTTTTATGTGTATTAAAGAATTGTGTAAGAGAATGGGCTTCAATTTTTTTACTTTAATTAAAAGAGATGTGCAAAATTAAAAATGCTTTGTGAACAAAATTCAGAATTTTATTTTTCGTGTATAATCATTTTGTGTAAAATAATAACGTGTAGAAACCGTCCTATGTATAATCATTTTGTGTAAAATAATAACGTGTAGAAACCGTCCTATACTCAAAATTTTAGACAATATACTTCATAAACTTTTTAAAATACTAAAAAGGTATAATATTATTCAGTTTCAGGTTATCGTGCAGTTAATCCATTTTGCTCAAGCTACAACTACCACAAAATTAGTTCTCGCCAGGTTTTAATCAATAACACTACAAGAGCTACTGTAATATTTAAGGATATGAACTAGACTTTTTTAATTAAAACATATATTCTGCATTATTATATGATTAAAATATATATATGTGCAATTCTCATCAAAGTGGTGACAAAACCCGAAATCCCGATTTGAAAATTTTTATTCGAGCACACCTCCCAGACCTGGTTTTTCTCGTTGTTTGTGGTATGTATATGAGAAATTCGTGGTCGAGCATCGTCCATCAAATTGCTTATTTTTTCTACAACAGCTTCTTACTTTTTAAGAAAATGGCATAAAAAGCCCTTCTCTTCAAATCTCAGCCATTTAGCCCAGAAACGATCTATTTTCTTAAAAAGTAAGAAGTTATTCTAGAAAAAATAGCTAACTTGATGGACGCTGTGCAACTGCGGATCTTCATTTGATATACTACAAACAATAGGAAAAACCAGGTTTCGTATGTGGGCTCGAAAAAAAATTTTGAAATCTTTATTTCGGGTTTTGTCAACACTTTGATGAGAATTGCACGTATACATATTCTTTATGAAAAATTATTTTTAATCTTTAAAATTAATCAAATTTAGTTTACGTTATGCTTTTTTTATTTAATTACAGTATGAAGGCGATAAACCATAGCTTTATCAAAAATTGAATTTATTATGAAAAGATGGAGATAAAAGTTCATCTTTCGTTCATCTCATAAAATATAAAAAAAATCTCTGTTTTCGTGGAGTATCGACAAGAGAAAACCTAACAAGTTATGCGTTCGACAATTTATATACCTTGTTGTTTTGACTTTTTGGAAACACTAGGAGTGCATGAAAATTGTAATAGTATTCTAATTTTGTTTTTGTCAAAAATAAAGTTGAAAAATTAAATTAGTTGAATGTACCTTGTTAAATCTTTTGCCCTTTATTTTAAATCAAATACAGATTCCTTAGTACAAAGTTTAAAAATAAATTGTACGGTTTTCATGATCCACGTTGACACATTTCCTACGTTCAAAAATATTTATTTTTAATATCTAAAATTGGAGCAATAAAATGTTATACGACTTTATAAGAGTCTTCTTGGCTCGTGTGTAAGAGAAATAACGAAATAGGACTGTTTGTACACGTTATTATTTTACACATAATGATTATATACACGAAAAATGAAATTCTGATGTTTTGTCCACAAAGCATTTTAAATTTTACACATATCTTTTAATAAAAGTAAAAAAATTGGAGCCCATACTTTGCACAAAATTTAAATAACACATATTTAACACAAAATTTTTAAGAGTGTTTGTTGGTTAATACACGACTCTGATTATCCTATCATTTAAACTAATTAAAATGAAGTTATAATGAAAAATTATATATGAATAACCTCAAAAATAAAATAGTACGCACGCAGTGCGTTT
>JAPYZP010002271.1:0-15525 GCA_030522985.1 Torymus sinensis
GCGAGGCGAGTATTCGCGATAGAAAGTTCTGCTGAAACTTTACCAAAATACTGAAGATTCTGCTTATTGAAAAGTTATATACGTGCGCAATTACGTAATAAACTACCTAAAAGATTTGACATTCCAACAGCTGCCATATCTCCTTTATTACTTTTTTCTATAACTGAAAAGATTTCCTTCAGCACCTCTTGACCGGAGAGAACCCGCGAAACTTCGCGCTGCTTTACGACTGGCCAGAGTGGAAAAGGTCGGGCTACGGTCAGACGGCTGTTCACGCGTGCGGGTAAACGAAAGGGCAGGAAGAGAGAGGAAGAGAGAGAGAGAGAGAGAGAGAGAGAGAGAAAGACTCTCTTGTGGGGTGTTCCTCAATTCAGCGACCCATGTCACGCGGGCCTAATTTAATTGTTCCCCCGATAATACTTCGCACTGTGTGTGTTTGTGTGTGTGTTTTTCTATCTGCCACAGATAGAAATTTATTTGTTCGAAACGAGGAAGAGAGCTCATAGTTCGCAGTGTCCCCCTCTCTCGCAAAAAGCGTGGGAAATTTATCCGCATTTGAATTTCCAGGGGGCGAATTCGAAAAAACGCGCGGGGAGAAAGTTTGTCGATCGCGACGGGAGGAAAGTGAGAGAGAACGTGTCATTAGACCGTGAATGAAATTACGGAAAGTTCATTTGCGCGCCCTTTCAATAGGCATATATTCGCGCGCGCTCGAGCTGACGGCGCGTGAATGAATTCAGGGAATTTGGGAAATTGCGCCCATTAAAAATGAGGAGTGAAAAACTGATGTAGGAAATTACTTTTATGCAGAAGGCTTAATTACACGCGCGGGCGTATTACATAACATTTGCCTTGATGATTCAAAGCTATTGTACAAATAAATTATGACGAATATAAATGACGTTGAATATTTTTGTAAGGAGATGCTTTTTATCTTGTTACATGGATAAAGTACGGTTAATTATTCCTTAACGCGTGTCATCAATAAGCAAGCTTTCAATTTATTATACACGCAGCAGAATTTCCAAATAATTTAACAACCAAGTTTACAACGTTATAATATTAATTAACGTTAATTAATTTTAATAACGATAATAATTCTAGCAGCCATAATGTGACATCGTTATAACTGAAATAAATATTTCATAACAGAAAGCGTTTGTGGAAAACAAGATTAATATTCTTTACAGCTGCGAATGATTAGTTTTTTTCTTACTTATCATGACTGAAAAATGTTCCCGACTCTGTTGATAAAATATTTGCAGACTTTACTGAAACTTTACAAACAAACATTTGTAATACAAAATACCTTAAAATCATATAATTTCTTAATCAACGCGGATTCGCGATATATCACCAAATCATCGACTAAATCAGCTCAGAGCGTAACAAAGCAGTCTTTTTGCAAACCGTATAAGTAGGCAAGAGCACCGCAGCGCTCATACGTAACAACCGCGATGTTTACGATCAGCAGCACACCCGGACTCATCCCCCGCCGCGAATCATCACTTCACTCGCGCTACTACACAGGCAGCAGCACAACAAACCAACCGAGCGAACAAACGAACGAGACGGAGAATTTCCAATTAACTTTCGGGCGCGGCCAGTATTTTGGCCCGCGCTCTCGCGGATTATCCACATATAAAGTTAAAGCTACAGGCCCCCCGTGCAAATAGCAGCGCGCGCGGAGCTTATGCATAGATTATGAGCGGCACGTTCGCGCATTTGCACCTCCGCGCGATGTATGTATATATACGCGACACGCGATTCCGATATTAATGCATTCATTACGACTCGCGGTTTTGCGCACGCGCGCGTAAGCCGGATCCGCGCTTTTAAATTTTCATTTGTTCCCCCCTTTTTTTTCATAAAAGTGTATACTCGGCTGTGCTGCTGCAGTTTTTTCCTCATTCGCTCTGAACTTTCCTACGAATTTTTAGTTACATCGTAAACGTATGCAGCTAGCTAAGCGCAATTTTTCGCTGCATCCTTCCAATTATCGCGTACTATACGTGTGAGAGCTGCGTCCGCGCAAATACGCCAGATGACCAACTTTATTTTAATTAAGGTTAATGCATAAGGGCCGGCTCGTTTGCGCGGTCATTCTTTTCGCTTATATTAGACCTGTACAGAAAAGCGTCGCTCGCGCGATGTCGAGTCACGATAGCCGGGGAGTGGGGGGGAGGAACGTTGCCCTTGAGTATTGAAATTAAAATAAAACGCCGGCGTGGGGGAAAAAGTGGTTTTAAATCATAAGCGAGAGGGTAGCTAGTCCCGAGGTAAAATATAGCCGCCACCCATGCTAGGGATATATACAAACTACTAAATCACGCTCGAGTGGGAGGGAGTGTGCAGTGATCGATTCGCGATATATCTTCGCCGAGATTAAACGGCGAAAACGCGATACCCGAGGATCTTGTTTTGGATATAGTCGTAAATAATATCGATAAAGGAAGTGAAGTGCGGGTTCCATTATCTTTCAGATTAGGCGGAATACCAACGCTATATCCTTATTACATCGGCATCGCGCTCTCTTTTGCAGCAGTGCATTTTACAAAAAGTCTGTACATAAACTTTTTAATTAAAGAACGTACCATCGGCGCGATAAGAGGTCCGTCAGCATCGCAGCATTCCTTTAATCTTCAAAAGCCCGAGAACTCCCACTTACTTATCACTTCCGATAGCGCGCGTAAGAAAGAAAAGAAGCAGCATAATTATATAAAAGCTGAATTGGATAGTAAAGAGGCAGAGGGAGAACTGAGCTTTGATATCAGCGCCACGTCGACGCCCATAGCGCGAGGGGGGGCAGCAGCGTATATCAAAAGCCAAGAGAGAGACGCGCACGTATACACACTGGGCGAAACAAAAGGCGAACGCTATGCCAGTGTCCGCGCCACGACCTCCCCTTACCTGCGCGCTCTGTAACTTGCCACTAGTCTAACGAGTGTCTCTCGGGCGCACTGCACCACCTCTCGGCGAGCTGTATTTTGGAATCCCGAGAAAATCGCCTGCATATACTGTAGCTTTTTCTCAGCCCCTCTCTTTGTAAAGCGCATTATATGCAGCAAGTGGGCGGGTTATGCCGCAGCGCGAGATTGTATAATTACATTTTTTCGTGTTTACCGAGAAACACTTTTCCACGCGCCATGTGTGTCACGGTTAAATTAATAATTAACGTGCCAAAGCGCCTGTTTTCTTTTGCAGTTATACTAAACGGTAAGAGGAATTTTTACCATCGTATATGTGGCTCTGATGAAAGAAGATGCAAGTCCAGACACTTTAGAATTCTCGCCGATTTTTAATTAGCTTTTGGCAATGACTCTTTAATTGCCAAACTAATTGTAATAATTACGATGACGGATGCTAATACACACCCCTTTTCCCATAAGCCAAAAAAAGATCCATAAAATATCCCATCGCCGAGGCAATCAGCGCTAAAGTATTTTAATCGCAGCCACAAATATCCCTAATCACCGACCTAAATCCCACTCTGCGCCCTCCCCCCGCTAGAAAACATTTTTATGCCGAGGGTCAGCCCATTTGAATTCCGACGGCGCGCGTCGTAAAAACTTACGCGCACCCCTACAAACTTCCTCCCCCCTCCCATTCCAATAAAAAGAACTCGCACACGTGCGTCATTAGGCGTCCCGCAACAGCTTACGATTGCTCGCGTGCTTTAATTAGGTTGTAAGTAGCACCGGCGACGAAAATTGATCGCGCGCTCGCGTTCGCGTGCAGGCTGGATGGGGAGAAAAAATTACACTTGTTGCACGTGCGCGCGGCCAGTTCTTTGCGTGCGAAGGACTCGCGAGCGTGCGCTACACCCACCCTCGCGGCTTGTGTACTCTGTACACACCCACACACGTAGATGTATACGGAGCGGACGATGATTATTCTTTCGCCGAATTCACACCGTCATCCAGTGCGAGTTCAAGGTGACTAATCCGTCCGTCGATTTTCTAGCCGTGGCACGCTTTGCCCAAGATCTTATCAGCAGCTCTCGCCTTGTTCCTATATGGATGACTGAAGGCTCTCGTTATTTCCTTCTTTCTTTTTTCGCCCCTTTTTCCTCTTCTGCTCGTGTTGTGGGGGGAGGTAAGTATGCGTGCGCGGATACACGCCGTACGAGTGGCAGGTTGATTGAATGGGGGGGAATTGTTGGCCGAGTAATTTGTCAAAATTTCGCGTTTCTTACACTCATTGCTAATAAGGGGGCCGACTAATAAGGGCGCGCGCGGAATCGAGCGAAATGACTTTTAGAATCGTAAAAACGCCGTATCCTACTCTCCCCGCCATTTACAAAACAAAGTTTCCGTACGTATATACGCGTGATGAATGAATCAGCGCGTTACGCGCGAGAGCAACAAAAAAAAAAGTTGCGAGCTATAGGAAAAGTTCGATAAATGCAAGAGAAGAGACAAAAGGAAGAATGAAAGGCTGTATATTTGGCGCAGACGCGATTCTCTCTCTCTAGAAAAAGTGCATATTTATTCATGATCCGGAAAAATCAGGCGCCTTTTAAATATACGGCTTGATCCGCGGGACAAAAGTGAGACGAATGCGCTTCGTTGTGTGTGCCGGACACGACGGCGCGCCGCGGAGAGAGAAATTATTGATTCGCCGCGGGAGAGAAAGAAGCGGCTGCGGCGAGTGAGAAAAATAGGGGACGAAGAAGAACACGCGGGCAGAGCAGTCGATGTATAAATCCTCGCGGGATTGGCCCCGCCGGCGGCTAAGTTGCGAGAGCGTCCACGTCGGCTAATTTTTTCTTTTTTTGCGAGCGCGCGGTGGCTGCTTTGATTAATCGCCATTGCGGCCCGCATGCATGGAGTAGGGGGCAATTATTTATAAATTGCATCGGCATTAATCATTTCGTGTTTTCACCGGCAACCCCTTCACCCCACACACACACACTCGTTAATCAAACCGCGCAGCGCCGTTTCGCTTTTCAATTGTTCGCTGTCGGTTCGATTTTCGGTTGTTCTTTGTGAGCGAGTTTTTGAGGAAATATGAAGGTATATATATTATTTCGTGTCTAACGACGTGTCACGCGCGTGTATATATGTGTAATTAACTTGTTGACTTGGCTCTCGTCTTTGAGCGCTAATAGTGAGTAGTTATTCGGATAATAGTTTCAGTTAATGAGCGTTCAACTATCACACGAGGTAATATCGTTTATTATGCCGCAACTGATATTATAAATATGAACCCGCGAGTGTTTGTGTACCGCAGCTCGTCGGCGTGCTTGACTCGTGCGCCAAATTTGCCTAGTTATAACTTTCAAGTTCTCGTACACACACACACACAGATATTGTAGAGGTATCGCCCACTCCCCTGTAATTATCTATACTGACATAACTCTCAGTGACCATTTCACGTTAATTAAATCATTAAAAATACCAATAAGTAATGCTTTCTCACACGAATTCTTCGGGAAGGAAAGATCGCGGTGCCATAAATATATCAGCTCGCGTATCCTCAATGAAAAGGCATTTACACGCCGCGGCCGAGCTAATTCTAATCGCCTACTCGCACCCCGGCGAGAGAGAGATAGCAAATGGACATTTAATAAAAGCCCGCGGAACGATCAGTGCGCGCGGGGCGGGCCAAATTCCATTACTATCTATAATGAAAATCATGCTAATCCCCGGCGGTAAATTTCGCCGCCCATGGCAAGGGCAAATCAGATGTAAATCCTCGCGCGAAAAGATAGTCCGAAGTCTGTGCGGAGTAGGAGGGGCGAGGATTAGGCGCGGTAAATTGCCGTTCGGAAGTCCAGGCGAGAGTGAGAGAGGGTGAAAAGTTTTCTCGCGCACGCGTCCTTGGATCCTCTAGCTCTCTGGGTTAACCACCTCTCGCGAGCGCGGGGCGACTTCCATTAGTGGGGGGTATACACATCCGGCCGTAGAGAACTTTTCGCCGCTCGGGGCTTGGTATTTACGGGCGGTGCTCGTAACGGACAGCTGCTGCTGCTGGTACTCTGTGCCGCATTACTGTCGCAGCAGCTGCAAGGCAGTAAACGGAAAAAAGCGCAGCGCAACGCCGCTCAACGCGCGAAATTCGCATTGCTATGTGCTGGAGAGAGCCAATCGTACGCTCGTGAATGCACCATCGATGTGTATATACACGCTCGTTCGCTTTTACGACATTGCCCTTTTCTTTCTGTTTTACGTCCGCACGCGCTCGGCTGAAAAACGCGAGTTGTACTTTTGACATTCATCAGTGATGCTCGTCGGCAAAATTCATTTCTCCCTTGCGCACGATGAATGATAAATGCGCGCGTGAGCGAGAGGGGGAGGAGGAAAATTAAGTTTTGCAGGCAAATGACAAACTAATCTCAAGTTGAGCGAGTGTATGGAGTACGACGACTACGAGAGGAAGCGAGCATACATCAACGGCGCGCGGTGCGTTACAAAGGCTGCAGCGCGACGTCATATACAGTTACGCGTGGCTGGCGCACGTGATAAACTCATTTCGATGATACATCGGGTATAATGAATTTTGGGGCCGGGAAAAATGTACGGTATATTACAAGGGCGAGGGAACGAAATTGAATGTTCACGTGACAAAATGCGGTATCGTGATTTTAAAATGGCTTCACTATTTAATTTTTATCTCATAAATTATTAAAATATTATAATGTAAGTACATAAGGCAAATACTCTCTGAACCGGAAAAAACTATTCTGATAAAAAATTGTTAATCGAACACGTAGATATTGTTTAATAAGGAAAAAAGTTACTTTCGTAATTTGCCAACTTTTTAATTTTCATTCGATTTTGATATTTAACATCTCAATTTACTCCTTAAACATTTGTCTACGACTCAGCCAGGCTTATATTATGGAATAATTAATATATACAAAGCAACGTGTAATTGTTTACAGTGTAATACAGCATAAACTTGAAGTTTATTGTGCTTAAACTGTAAACAATTACATGTTGCTTTGTATATGTTAATTATTTCATAATATAAGCCTGACTGGGTCGTAAATATTGAAATCGAATGAAAAGTAAAAAGTTGGCAAATTGCGAAAGGTACTTTTACTTATTGAACAATATCTACGTGTTCGATTAACAATTTTTTATCAGAATAGTTTTTTTCGGTTCAGAAAGTATTTTCATATCCGTGTGTCCTTACATGATTGTATTTTAATAATTTATGCATAAAAATTAAATAGTGAACCCACTTTAAAATCACGGCAACCGCCTTAAGAGCGAGACACCCTCGTTTCATTAAATATATCCCATGATTTTAGTATTCGATTTCTCTCGTTATTGTACAAACTAATTAATACATTGGGCGTGTTGTTATTCATTTCGTAAGTCCGAGAAAATGTTAGATTGCATTCGGCAATTTGATGTCACTTTACGCATTTAATTAAAGTTTGTTCGTAGCTCAATTTTTCCTCAACCACCAGCTAGACTCTTTATATCTCCGTCAAGATTACACATCCCCATAACTTACGTCACGCATCGAAGCATCGTGGCATTGCCGGCTCGCGTCATAAATAATCGGGGCAGTCGATGCCAGTAGCGTCGCATCAGTCACAGCAGCGCGCGCATCTCTGAGTTATGCCGGCGGGTGTCCGCGATCTCGAAAGAGCAAACTCTACACGCGGACAGGACAACACGCTCCCGTGTCTTTCCAATCCGCTCGATATGAATTCCTGGGCCAAGCCGTGGCGCTTTCTCACTCCCTCGCCCACGCGAGTTACGGGAATCCAATATACATTGGCCTCGTGCGGACACGCCGCCGTCGCCGGTATTTTAGGATCGCTTGTCTCTTATTCATGAGGTCAGAGAGCGCGCCGCTGCTGCTGCTGGCCGCCGCGATTGCATTAAACAAGGAAAATTGTCGGGTGTGAAGCTAGTACCCACACACATGCATGGCAGCAGCCCGACGAATCGAGGTCGCTGCCGGCTCTACCTTCGAGGTCGCCCTTGCGCACAGACTGACTACACACTAGACTGGGGGGAGAATAATTCGCGAGCTTTAGCCACCTGTTTAAAGGTCGCTCGAGCGCGCGAGGAATGTACTCGCCTATTGTTTTTCTTTTCTTTCGACTCTCTCCGCCCTACCATTTTCATACATCTTGACTTATAGTAGTTTTTCTGCATTTGTGTAAAGTTCGTTTGACAAATAGAAGACGAATTTAGATGCACCTCAACAATTGCAACTAATCGACCAGAATAACTAACTTTTGGCCGCAGCAACCCGCGTAAAAACTTTAACTATTGCCAATGTATTGCTAGGACCATGGACGAAATATGGCTCATAGGTGAGCCATTGTGTTGCCCATGTATGCATATTTCACCAATAGCAATACATTGGAAATAGTTAAAATATTTACGCAGGGAGCGACAATAACTGAAAAGGCGCTTGTGAATAAAAGCACACGCACACACACAGGTCACGAAAAAAGCCCTCCCTTGAATCGCGATACCGCACAGTCGCTCGCACACATGTAGCCATTGAACGTCAAGGAATGTAAAGTCGTCGTCCTCGAACGAAGTATTCGCGTCAATAAGCCGGCAGCGCCGTCGCCGCTGCTGCGGCCATTGTAAGAGATCCTTGCGCCGCGAGAGAAGTTTGCTCGGTGCGCGCACCGGCAGTTGTACGGCGAAAGCTCCTTACGTATCCCTTCTCGTCCGCGGGCGCGCACAGAGCCGCTTCAGCCGCAGGCGCTGCCGCCTCGAAAATTCTCCGAGAGCGAGCAAAGGATCTCCCTCTCTCTCTCCTCGCGTATCAATGCGGTAGCAAGGTCCAATCGTCCTTTGTCGGCCGGGGCAAGTTTCCGCGAACTATTCGGCTCTCCCCTCCCCCCCTCACCACCTATGGCCGCCCCCAGCCGAAGAACCTTGATGTGGCGGGCAAAGCGGCCGCCCGCCGCGGAGGCCTTTGATCAGCGAGTCGTCAAACCGAATCGGTCAGCCAAAATTCACGAGGGTGAGGGAGAGAGAGAGAGACCGGCTGCTCGGTAGCTCGGCCAGGAAACTCGCTCGATCGATTTGGGGGGACGCGGGGGAGGGACAACCTAATTTGCAATTGCTCCTAAGCGGCCGCGATCTCTCTCGGCCTCTGTTATTCTTTCTGTTATTCTTGCCAGTGTATAGCGGTATCAGATAAACAAGATTCAGCCTGGCAAACATCTTGTCTCGTGTTGTCGTTAGAGAAGTGAAATATACGGTGAAGTTGGCCTGAGGGCTGCGCGATCGCACGAGGGTGTGAAACTTTATGACCGCGAAACGAACATTATTTTTTTGGCCTTGCGAGCGGGTAAAAATTTGTTTTCGGTTTACATAATAAGAAATACTAAGAAATGTTGGTTTCAGATATTATATATGGAGACGAGAAAAAGATATTTTTATTATTGATAGAAAGATTATTCGAGAGCAATGCGTGATTTCACTCGAATTATAATTATTTATGATATCTATCATTTAAATGATCCTCTATTTGTTTACGGTACGAATACATATGCATTAGCAATGTTGTCACTACTGTCAAACACTCGATTCAAATTATTCATAGTCACATAAACGCAATTAAGCCGGCGACTCTGGGGCGAGTGTTTCTATCTATCAGTAGTATAGATTGAATCCAGTCAGACATTGACTACAGTAAAACTCCCCTACTTACAAAACGAATCGCTAAAGGCCAATGCAATAATTATAACGCTTTCCTAATCCTCTCTCAACGTTCGACACCTCGCCCATATACAGAGGCGACACGCTTATACGCTCGCTCCGAGCGGCGCGATATGAGGCGCAAGCTCGCGCGTAAGCGGGGGAGCTTTGAACTTTGCAGAGACGCTGCTGCACGGTAGCTAATATTCGAATCGACTGTTATCTACTGTACCATTCGGTTTTATTATTTTCCGTTCGCCTCTCAGCCCTATCTCTGCCTCGTCCCTGCGCCATCCTTGCGTTATCTCCTTTCTCCATTGAATTCGAAGCGACTATATACGCGCGTGTGTGTGTGTGTGTCACGCGTGCGGCACCCTTATTTTTCATCTCCTTTTTCATCCCGGGAATATCGCTCTCGTCCCAGCCAGCCGCGCGCGCCGATATTACCGAAGACGCGACGCGCAATCCGCGCGCTGCTCGCACGCATTCCTCCGCGTCCCACTTTCGCGGGAGGCTCTTTCAATAATTTTTCTCTGCCGTCGTCGCCCCTGCCGCAATTTTCTTCCAAAGGGAAAAGAGAGCGGGAAAAGAGGGAGCGATGGTTCTAATAAGATGGCAGGAACTTCTCGCCGGTTCCCCGAGAATATATGTTAGTTCAACGGGTAAGAACGATATATTATTCTACAATTAAAAAAGTGTCAATTTATTTATAGTTTTATTTTATTCTGGTATGTCAAAGACGTAGTAGAAACGCGAACATTTAAAATTAAACGGCGAACGGTAACTGCCTTTGCGTTTGACGACACGATTTTTGCGCACGTGTCTTTGATTGCAGCACGGCGAGAGCGAAGTTGGTTAAGAGCGCGGAAAGACGTGGGACACGAGGGAAAATTCGGCGCTGTGGTAATTGAATTTCACGTGCGCGAGCAGGAAGGGGCCGAAGTTTGCTCTCGCGCGCTGAAAACCGCGGGTGCGGTCTTTGGCCAGGGCGCGCGACACTTAACCGGTTGCGGCAAGCAGATAATCAGTTCTTTATTAAACATGCGCTCGTGCGAAAGCTGCAGGGCCCCTGACGTTTTTGGGCGTAATATGCCGGCGCCGTAATTTCGAGCTTGTTTTCGTCCTCTCTCACCTGCAATTTCCGATAAATGCTTTTTTTTTAATTAATTTTAATTAAGCGCGGAGGAGCCCCAGTCGCTGCGGTAATTCTGAGCGTCGGCCGCGAAGATGGCCAGCCGATATGGTATAACGTTGTAATATACTTTTTAAAACTTGCTCCCGTGCTTCAAGTTAACGTCTAAGCGGAACTTCGTTTGCATATATGTAGATTACGTGCAAAAGTCAGCCGCGCGTTATCTTAAATTGAGCTAAAGTTTTCAGCAAACGTTTTATACATATATGTATAGCCAGCGAAAAATCCCTCGCGCTGTTCATTACTCGAAAAAAAAAATGAGAAAGGGAACCATATATCGCAGCCAGAAAATGAACAAGTATCACGATACACCCAAGAACACTCTGAGAGCGAAATTCGTCCGTATACCAGGGGCTGAAATCAATCAACCTAAAAAAAAGTAAGGCAGCTATATTTACATGCAACTACGGGGGCATCAAAGATTAATCAGCAGCGCTGCAAATCACGCAGCCGCCACGGAAAGTCGATAAGCCGATAACTAATTCATCGCGAGCACGCGGCCGGTATTTTTCCGGACCGCGCCCACGATTTACCGGACCGTTTCTTCAGCCGCGAGATTTTCCAGGACTTGCCAGGGCGAATCTCATGAAAATTCCATCCCCCATGCATGCATGCATGGCCGTTCGTGCAGATCATCTTCGCTTGTTTACACGGGCGCTGCGTTTCTCTCTCCTCTCTTTTACCGCTCGCAGCCCCCGACGCGCCTCGCGATATACATGCAAAGCTCTCGTTTGCATCGCAAATGGCTTTTAGGACCGACCGCGGACTAGGACTAAGACTCTCCCAATCGAACTTTCGCGGCGGATCAATCTCAGCTGACCGCCAGTCCCTTTCGCTCCCCCGGCTTTGCATTTGTTTCGCGGAGGCGCCTAAGCGGATCTTACCTGCGAGGATTACGCCGAGGAGCTTTTTGCAAGTGCACTGTATACGCGAAGCGTATATAAACGCGATGGGCGGTGTTTGTTTTAATGATAACGGATTGGAGGGGGCTTCTGATTGATACAGAGCAAATGTATATATACGGTGGTCCTGGACAGGACGACTCTTAGTCAAATTGACATTCCGGGGCGCAAGCGTGCGTTGGTTAAATATTAGAACGCCGCTGGGCAGCAGCCGCGCGGCTTGTGTCTCGATCCTTGCGTCAACGTCGCTCGTTGATTAAAAGTCGACCGGCGGCGGCGGCGCGCTCGCAAACGTTTGGATGCTCTACACGCTACCGTGAGTTCATGTAATGTATCTTTGTAGCCTGCATCCCCTTTGTTAACTTCAGTTCTAAAGTTAATTATGTTGAAAGAAACTACCAAGTTGTGCCAAAAATTGCAAGCACCAAGTTCGAATCAGTTACTAAAAATAAAAATATCCGCCACCAACCAAAAGCCGCAGCAGTATATAGCGCTCCTCTAAAGTGCACGCCGCGGAAAAATTACATTTCGGGGCGGCAAAGTGCAATTCAGCTAATGGCAGGGGCTCGCACCCTGGGTGTGCCAGGTGAACAAAAATCTCCTTACATTTTATAGTCTCGTCAAAAGCAGCAACAACAACAATAATGACGAGAGAGAGCCACACGTCTGACGTCGATTACTGCTTGAACCGCCTCGGGAGAGCTTATCACTCCGGCAGGCCCTGTGTTTTTTTACAGCCCCTCTCTACACACAGTGCATAAAAGATCCTCTCTCCCTCTGCGCATCTTCTCTCCTCTTGAGCCATATTGCGAGCTCGCACCCTACCCTCGGGGGAGGTGCGGGGGGAGAGGAGGAGGAGGCGACCCAGAAAGCAGTCATAGCGGGGCTCGGTTTCCCGCGCGTGTAACGCCCTCGTAAATTTCCTCCATCCCTCCTCCTCCTCGCTGCCTGCGCGCATTTGGTCGATTTTCACGAACGCGTCGCGCGCGCCGGCTGAGATGGGGTCGCGAAATAACGCGCGCACCAGAGATATTCGCTGCTGCTTTTTGCCTACGCTCTCTCTCTCTCTCTCCTTCATCCCTCTTCCCTCTCTCCTCCTTCGCGCGCTGCGCTGCTGCTTTTTGCGTCTCGCGGTAGGTGCGATGCTTTCTAAATGATTAGTTGCGACTTTTTGTAGCAGGGGACGCGCCCGACCCGGCACTCCATCGATAATTTCCGTCACCTCTTTTGACACTTGCGCTCCCACTGCTGCTGCTGCATCTCCCGCTTCTTCCTCTTCTTCTGTGCTTCTTTACGAGGACGGGAAAGAAGACACTCTCTTTTCCGCGCGTCAACATCAAAGCCTCGGAGCATTAATCGCGCCAGAGTCCGCCTGCTTTGCTAGTATTATGCCTGCCTATCAATGCGTTTGCGAAGGCGAATGAATGAATTTATTTAATTAGATGCGTATCGCGAAGACCCTTTTAATTAATTTTAATGGAATTCAATCTGAATTAAATTTTACATGTGTATTTTCAAATGTTACAATAATGTTTAATAAATTAATAATTGTACCAAAATGCTACGGAGAAACCATAAAAACGGGGTCAAATAGATTTTAATTGGTAAAGTTGAGTACTAAAGGGTCTGGCAAAAACTGGATAGATCCGGTTCAACATTATGCCTTGTGCACCGGGGCTCTGCGCGCTCTTGAGGCGTCCCTCTTTTCAGGCGTCTAGGTAAAAATGATTATTTACTCCTTTTAAAGCTATATTACATTAGCTACAAAATTAAAACCCGTAATAAAACGGTAAAATTAACTAATTTTAAATTAAAATGCCTCGCAAACAACAATATATCCTGAGAGCAAATCACGGCGTATATCAGTCCAAGCTCAAATATTTGCCCCGCGCAGTGAGACGCACGGACGTACCAACATCGGAATGTTGATTGCGAGGCATTTCGCCAGACCAGACAGTAAAAAAAAGAAACGCCAGCGTCGGCAGAGAAACGTTATTTTGCGCAAATGAGGCTTAGTTTCAAGTCCATGACACACGTGCACGCGGCACGCACGGAAGAAAAAAAAGCGCACCTCCGTATGTACATATACGCGAGTGTCGCGCGGAATGCAAATGTGGCGACTATTTGCCGGGGGAAAAAATGATTCGGTTGTCGTCGCCGTCGTCGCGCACTCACGTCCTTTTCAAATGCCTCTAGCGCGCGCGAGCGTCAATGAAAAGAGACGTAACGAATGTGCGGCTGGTGTTGCTGATTTTTTTTTTGTGTTTTTTTCGAGATCCTCCTCCATTGTTTGTGCTCTCGCTCTCTGTCGTCCTCGCGCACACCTCTTTTCTCTGTTGAGAACGAGCGAGACACAGATACACGTACGCAGCACTTTGTTATATTAACGCCGTGTGAGCCAAAAGGCTGGCGTTTGGGCGGGTTAATCGAGGCATGCGTGTATACGCTCGCACCGCAGTATTTTTACACATCGACTGATACGTCCCTCGCAGTTGCCAGCGATATTTTGGTGCTGCCGTGAGTTACAAGCGGTTTTACTCTGCGTCTATATACGCGTTCATTTCAAAGTGAATTTTTATAGCGTTATTAATGCGCACGCGCGCCGCGAGCTTAGTTTGCGCGAGATGCGTATGCGCCGCGTTGCCTGCGCGAATGTTTGCGAGGCGCGTTCGATTCAACAGTGCGGCTGGGATTTTTTTGCTCACTGACGCGCGAGAGCGGGGCTGACTCTCTTTTTTGCGGAGCACAGACGCAGTCGGTGCGTGCGCTTGCGTTTTATCTGTAATGCAAATAGCACCGAGCTGGCTTTGACTTATTTAGGAGAATAAACGAGCGGTGTGATTCCTTTGTAAACAGTTAGAATGCTTTTTTTGCGGTCAGACGGCATTCAGTAGTACGTTTTTCTCATTAGAATAATGATGCGTTCTAAATATCTGGAACGATTAACCGATTGTTCGCGCATTTTGTTCCGGAAATATCACGACAATATCGCAGAGAAAAATGAACGTTGTTTGATACGAAAGCCCTGTAAACAGCGCGCACATAAATGCTCGGAGTATAGAGCGAGAGATAGAGAGAGTTAGACAGACAGCTGAGCTCTAGCTTGCGCATATATACGTTCATTAGTCATGCATACGAATAAGCCATACGTCATCGGTGCGGCGATACAGCGGCGACGGGAGTGGGGGCTCTCTCCGAAATCAGGCGAATTAACACAAAGGTATTATCGCTCGTCAAACAGCATATTCGACTATGCGCGCTAATTAGCGTATCCGGAACTCAGTCGGGCCCCCGCGCGCACGCGTACTTTCTCCCTTCCCCTCCCGTACACACTATATACACCTGTGTATCTGTAATTTCGCGAAACTCGCGCGGAGTCTGCGGCGACGGCACGTCTTAGGCAAGTTACTTGATTTACTCATTACCGATTCAAATTGCCACTTCCGCGCGCCCATAATTGCTCGGTACAATGTTATTCCGGGGCGCGCGCACCCGCGGCCAGAATCGGGATTTCATCACGATTGTTCATTCGGCGTATATATGTATACGTAGACACATCACGGGCGCTGTGCACCTATAACCTAATTTTCTAATTCCCCATCCCCCCATCGACGCACATTCTCTCGCGTGTGCATCATGCGAGGCGCTTTGCCTGATCACTTTGACGCGGTATTCCGTATGCGCGCGCGAGCGATTTAACGAGCACGTTATCAATGCTTGTAATTAAATGCCGTTTTTTTTCGCAGCTGCGGTCCTTTATTGGATGTATACGGATTTCCAGCCGTCCGTTGTATAGCAAACT
>JAPYZP010002272.1:0-13893 GCA_030522985.1 Torymus sinensis
GAAGATCATTAGATTTTACTACCAAGTCGCTGGAAAATTGACGAATGGGTATATTCCGCGGTGTAAATGATCGGGTAAAACCAAATATTTTCAAACGAATCGACAGAAATGTTTGCTATTGTTGTTTGTAATTTCATCCGTGAACAATTTTTTCTTTTCTGGCTCGAAGTAGCGGGGTAACGGAGTAGCAATTTAACGACTGTTTAGAAAACTGGTTTAGAGATTTCAATCTAAGTTTTAATGTCACTTCCTAGCACGTGAATTAGCCAAATGAACTTGAAATTCGCCGGCGAAGCTTTGTATATAGACGCGACTTGAGTATTACGGAATTTTTATATATATAGGAAGTATATTATACGCGTCCTACCAGAAATCAGACACGTTATGTCATTAAAATGCTCCGCAAAAAGAGTCTTGAGTAATTCTGCGACTTTTTCGATGGCAATTTCAAGGCTGCATACGTCCGAAGCGAACGGGATATAGCTTTTTAAGAAAAATGAACACGTATCTTATATAGATGAGAAGGATAACGTTATCTGAAAAAATTCATTATAATATTTCTGCGGCGGGATTGTTTTTACCGTGCATTACAATTGCAGGATCTATGTAACATTGATGTTTTTCTTCGCTCGATCCTCCATCATTCAAGAAGCATATATCCCCAGGTTTTTGATACAAAAAATTCAAGTACGTTTTCACAATGGGCGAGACTAAAAAGCGTATATACCGTGATAAATCGATATTTACAGCGTGATGCTTCTCAATTATATCGCTTTGAAATTTGAAAATATATCTATATACGATAATTTCAGCTACAAAGTCGCTTATCTGCCAACACAAGCGTGTTATTTTCGCTAATAGGTAATTCGCAGCTCAATCTGAGAATAGCGGTGATCGGTGCTCGCGGCAAAAAAAAAGGAAAAAGAAAAAACGAGCGAACGGTTTTTTGCATTCACACACAGCGAGATATGCAAAACACTTAACTAGATCCCAGCCTTGAAATCTCACAACAAATTGTGTATAATCACTCTCTAACAACTCGCCCGCGATCTATTATCATTTCATCATAATATCGATAATGTCAAATTACACGCGATTCTTCGAAAGCTCTCGCATATTAAAAACCTTTATAATACAGGCAATTAATTTAACAAAGACACAAAAACGTTCGTACATCTCGATTAATACTTTACATATATACGCGTACGCCTAATCCGCAGTGAGCCACATCGCAGACAGCCTTCCTCTTTCAGCGCGCGCAGGACAAAACAAACTCTCTCTGCTCTATCGGCGCGAGTCGTCCGTGAAAACGAGCCATAACTAGTCTTATTTGTCTCCGTGCTTCTCAATCCGCGACTACATGCGCGGCGAAAGGAGACCTTCGGAAGGTCATAAGCCCCGCGCTCCTGCAGACGCACGTACACTTGACCTTATGTACATACCGACTCTCACGCGAAATCAATTCGCCAAACGGTTTTTCGCTTCCGTTTTCCGTAAAAATGACGTGTATGCGCATACGCGGCGGCCAGTTGTTCCGTTTCTTTTTCACGGCTCTTCTCTCTTACGTGTTTTACTGTCGCTGTGCGGGCTGATGGGTTATACGGCCGTTCTTTTTTATGGATTTCGTACGGTAGTCAACAGGATGTTTACGCGCGGCGATGGATTGTGTAAGAATTGGGGGGAAGATTTTTTACGCGCGTGAAAATTCGGAGTAATTGCGGTGAAATGAAAAGTGTGTAGTAATTACTAATTAAACTGGAAATCGGCGTGAAATAGAGCGCGAATCGGCGCGACAATGAATATTAATATACATCTTGGTTATGGTAATGATCGCTCGACTTCACGGTATTACACACTCAATCAGCGCGCGGGCAGAAAACTTTTATCTTCGCGACGCACATTGGATATGGTTTTTGACGTCTGGTTTTAACTTTTAAATTCGCGCTGATTTATGTGGTTGGTGTCAATTATAGAATCGGCGCATTAGTCGGGCAATTCAATTAGATCTATACGCGCGGATTTTATATTGCGCGCACACGAGATTTTTTTTTTAATAATTTATGGAATCGACGCGCGCGTTGCGACTGCGATCGCAATCGAATATATACATTCATTTTATGGATATATCTCTCATGACGTGGGAACATTTTAGAGGTAAAAAGTGTCTCTTCGCTCGAATCTTTTGTTCGGTTATATATACGGGTGTTCGTTCGCGTATAAAACGGTGTCATTTTACTGTATATATTTCAAGAACGCGCAGCGGAGTAGATAAATCGTCAACGATCGCCAATCTTGTACTTTATCACTGTCAATTATGGCAAAGCAACCATTTTACAAAATTCCAAATGTACCTTTTAAAAATCACTTTTATAATTTTATAATTATAGAAAAAGTACGCTCACAAAAGTAGCTTCTAAGTGACAGACGAAATTTTCTTATTATTAGGCCAAGCAGAAAATCCGTTTCATATAAAATGAATCTTCTGTTAGTAAGAGGAATCTATTTGACTGTAAACTTTACAGAATTTTCTTTAAAGTTTACAGTCAAATGGATTCCTCTTACTAATAGAAGATTCTTTTTATAAGAAACTGATATTCTGTTTGTGCCTATAATAAGAAGATTTCCTCTATCACCTAGAAGCTACTTTTGTGAATGTACATACATCGTACGATTGCTCTCCAAATGTTATCGATCTATTCCCGCAAGCTTACTCTAAAATAGGCATGAATTTTTGAATAATACGAAAGCCTCACCTCGACCGAGGGCCCAGGCATCTGTCGATTGACGACGACGAGGGGCCTCTTCATCCCGTCCGCGGCGATGCAATGGGGCCTGAAGCAATCGGTAACGTTGTACGGGCAGTCGTAGCAGGCCTTGCTCATCGCGTAGTAGTGCTCGATGTTGAAGGTGTAGTGGCAATCCATCGGTGGCTCATCGTCCTTGCAGGCGCGCTTGCACGGGTGCTGCGACCAGTCGACGAGATCGGGATTGCCTTCCACCTCGGGCGAGCCCGTCGACTCGTCGTCCCAGAAGGGATCACTGTGGACCTCACTGTGGACCGCCGTGATCACGGTTTCTAGGGAACAAAGGGGTAGAGGCTTTTCGTTATTGATCTTACTTATATGAAAATCAAGTTAATTTGAAAGATGTATACATAGGTAATATTGTTAGATAAGGCTCTCTAAATTTCATTTTATGGCTTTTGATATTAGGTAAAAACTAAGAAGAATAATTTAAATGAATTATATATTTTGGGCTTCTTTTTATCAAAGTTACTTGAAAATGCTCTTGATTATAAAATTCTTTCATCTCATATGCGCGGACTAGGTGCCGTCTCGTATACTTTTCAGTCGAGCTGTCGTATCGCGTATGTATATTTTTTGAATACTTAAATCTCATGGAAAATCTTATTGGAGAATCTTGTCTGATGCAATAATAGCATTGTTACATTGTAGATCAAAATTTGCATCAGTGTGAATTAAAATTGTCTTTGTCGGTTTTATTTTTTTCAACGTGTATTATACGTAAATATTTATTTATATATCTTTAATAGCAGAATGTCATTATATGAGAATATCACGATTAATAAATATCTGCACGTTTGTGGAAATTCCCAGTAAGTAGGGAAAAGTCTTGAACTTTCTCTAATAAATGGATCAATCTATTAAAGTCTGCAAAAACTCGCTTTTCACTACTTATATGTCTCCCCACTTTACTATATGATATACTACATAGTGAGCGCTAGATTGATGTATAGCAAAATATCCTTGTTATAGGTAATTTTCATTATATTTCACGTGACCTTAAATAAAGAAAAATTCAATGCTGAAAAGCAATTTTCTTTACTATGAATCAATCAATTTTAAATTATGGATCATGTTCGAAGAAATTATGTATCTATTTTAGAATTCTATCTAGTTTTTTTTTATTAGTATCGTTATAATTAACGTAATGTTGACTTAATAATTTAGATAGCATTTTGAAATGTACATAAATGCCGAAAATTAAATCATTTAGATAATATCCAGTGATACAGCGAGTACAAAGAATGAGAACAAATTTCGCAATTACATTAAAATGCTTTATGAGACTGTTTTGATATAGTGATATCATTGTTCTTTGCTACTTTTTTCTTTCCGCATATTTTAAAAATAAATAATTTTTTTAACCGCAAACCGACAGTTAGAAATTTGATGAAACAATTATAAGTATTCTTGCCTTTATTTCTTAATAAGTGGTCTATATTCTTAAAATTCTACACAAACTTTACTAATCATTTTTAAATTACTTACCGGACATGCACTGATGTACAATCACTTGGAGCAGCAGGAACAGCAACACTTTCCAACCCATTTTGTATTTCTACAATATACAAAGATTCACCACAAATTATTAAACACCAACATTGACGATTTGCATTTTGATTCAATCTATAAACGTTATTGGTATTTTACCGAATCTCATGGAAAAGTTCCGATTATCACGTTTGCAACAAATACAATAGCTAATATTGACATAAAAGTTACAACACACGCATTATCTAGATGTTAATTCTCAATTGATAACCGTTTTCATTAAATATATTATATATTTTTACATCTATAACAATTTCTTACAAAATCTTATTTCACGAACGTAAATGTTCGTTTTGGAAGCTTTTACACTTGCGGCTGCACTACTGCAGCACGTGACTTATTAATATTAATTAGTTCGTTTAATCGTATACACCAGCAGATTAGCTAAACCATAGCCAGATACTATATCAAACAAGCACACATCCATCCTTCAGCCACGAGTCACGATAACCGCTAATCTGCCGCTTAACATTTTTCCGAACCTTATACGATCTCCCCCTCCGATCCCCACAATCACCAACCTTTCGAACTTGAAAAACTTGACACTATAGGTATATATTGGGCCTATGCTTCGCCCTCACTCCTCTCTATCCTAACTCTTATACAGGCGCGCACACTATGCGCGGCTCTGCGCAGGTGAAACGCGAGCGAGAAAAGACCGGCGCCTCGTTCTCCAGTCGTATGTATGGCCGGCGGCCGGCGCGCCGATCGTATTTACGCGCGGCCGCCCCACACGCGCGCGCCGACTTCTTGCCTGCCTGCGCTGCCGGTCTCCCCGCGTATGCGCGCAGGGCTCCAAAGGGGGGGATATGCGGACGTCAGTGCGTGTACGCGCGCGCGCGCACGTGAGAGAGGAGAGGATTGTGATTTTTGCGCACGCACAGAGGATGCAGGAGGAAAAAGGGAGGAAGCAGGCACGCCAAGGTGGGAAAACCGGAGATGGGGAGAGCGTGGGGAAAGGGTTGGGTAAAACCCGAGGTGCACGAGGAGGTGAATAGCCGGGGAGATGCAGTAGAGGCAAGTTGGGAGGAATGCAATGAGGAAAATCTATGTTGAGGATGATGGGAGAGATGCGAGTAAGTAGGATTCGATGAAAACTTTTGTGTCTTTTGTAATTGTGGAAGTATGATGTCCGCAAAAAATCGCGGATATTCGGTGCAACAGGAATCGTGATATTTTCTATATATGTGGGTTGAGACAAGGAAAAATTGTTTTAATTTGGGAATAACACTTATGAAAGTCGATGCGGGCAGAGCGTGATCGGTATAGGTGAAAATACGTGTTAGAGCTTTATACAGAATTTCCAAATGTTTTCTTTAAATACCTACACATTCGAGATACAGACGTAGGACGTGTCTTACAAAAGTGGTTTAGAAAACATGCGTGGCAAGAACCGTTTTCGACGCAAAATCTCACCGTGAAAATTGTCTAAAATGTACTGCAATGGAAAAGAAAAGAAAAAGGATAATCAGCATGAAATAACATGAAAATTAACATTTCTTTTTGTAAACGTTCGTCGAAAATTATTATCACTTAAGAAAATACAAAAGAATTTAGATGACATTCATTTTACTTCCGAGTAATGCTAGTGTAAGGCATAAATTTATTTTGCTTACGCTCCATTGTATCAAGTATTGATGCTATGAATAAATAGTACGTTTTCTAAATATATATGTTTCAGGAAATATAAACATGTAGATAAAATAACGTTCGATAATAAAATGTAGTTTTTAGAAAATACTTTTTCTATAAATAACTAATTCATTATCTAATTTTAAGTTGAATACACTTATAAAGCCACACAATGTAACTGAGTTTACTTCAAAGGGTCCCGAGCATCGCTGAATTCAAATCCGGAGTCAGATTTCCAAAATTCAAGATCCCGGATCTAATATCAAATTCATAAATATATCAATATTTTGGAAAACATGATTTGCTATCATATTCTACGTAAAATTATAAATAAAAGCCATCCTTGATGATTTTTCGATTGATTGCGTCGTTTTCAAGTAAACAATTCCGAACCTTTTGGGCTTACAAGTACCATATGATCATGTTGTTAATGCAAGTTATATATTGGCTTTGGTTTTAAATTACATAATTTCCAAAATGCAGCATTTTTGAGTCCCTATAATCAACTTGACGTAATGTTTACTCAAACTCGTTAAATTTCGTGTTATTTAAGAGTCATAATTGAATAAGCAAACATTTTCAGCAACCTGAACGGCTTTGTATAGTTTGAAAGACGAATATTAGTCGTTCATAATTGTTCTAAACGATGGTTACTTCATTATTCTTAACTGCAATGTATACATTAATTATTCCCTTTAATTATTTATAATTAATTCTTCAATGGTAAAGTGATTACGAAGACTAAAATATTAATAAAGCGCTGTAAACACTAAGAGTGCGCACTAAACAGTCTTCAAGTATATGAGATGAAATTCTTTCTAAACTATTAATTAAGCTTCCTTAATAACGAGCCAAGATCGTCCTTACATAAATAATAGCAAGGATAAAGCTTCAAGCCCATGGAGAAGTCAAAAAACTGCAGCTATAAATTTGAGAAGAATTCGCTGGAATTCACACAGGAACTACGGCGTATACTTTTTAATTTTAGAAGGGCATAAAACTCACTCTGCTAGTCCTTGTACCGTTAAGTATGTCAATAGCAAACTTATACGGATGAAGATTCTCAAGTTTAATTGCACGCCTGCTTTTTCGTTATGATACATCACAGAAGGTATAGTATATACATACCTACTTATAAACGCGCACGCGCCGCTATATAAGGTTCATTGCGGCAACTGTTTTGGCATTGTAACGTTATTACAGGGATTGCGAAATCGCGGTGTATATCTTTCCTTTTTCTTTTTAATTTTTACGGAGAACGAGAAGCGCAAGTTGTATCTGCGAAAAAGCACCTTCATACGACAGACTGTTTGCAGATGAAACAGTAGTTCTTGGGCGCGACTGCTTCTCGAGAGAGCCTTATAGTTTCATTAGAGCGAAAATTGTAACACTTGCAATTCTGAATATTTACAACATAAAAACTATTTCCACCCAAAATCAGTCCATTTTAAGCATTTTCCGAGATGTATGTATATATCTGTACGTATATATGTAATCAAGTTTCCAGATTATCTCAACGAATTTTACTTACTCGTCTAAGTAACTGACAGTTCTCTACCGAGCAGAGTCGATTGACAAATAAAAAAAAGGCAGAGCAAATAAAACTTTGAAAAAAATCGATTTTTGAACATACGAACAAAATTAACTTCAAGTCAAAAACAACAAATGTATCTGCTAAAACTAATTAAAACATGTCTTTTTTATATTGAACATTTTTTTTTCTACGAACAATATTTGGCAATACAAACCGCTAAAAACATAAAAAATAATTTTTGTTTGCTATTACTTTCGAGAAATTCACTTTACACAAAAATGTTAATTGTAAAAGTTGTAGATACTATTAAAACAAAACTTATTTCTCTTGAACATTTTTTTATACGACCAATTCCGGACGAGTTCAATAAAAACAAAAACGATGTTTAACGCTTAAATGTACCTAACATGGTGGATTTTCGTTTATAACTTAGCAGGAGTTGATTTTATACAAAAATGTTAAATTTAAAAGTTGTAGATAACATTGAAACAAAACCTTTTTCTATTTCTGTAAAATCAACTCCTGATAATCTAGATCTATAAACACGATTTTTAATGCCTAAATACATCTTATACAGTCAATTTTCGCCTATTATAAAACAGAATTTGATTCGACACAGCAATATTAAATGGCTATAGATAAGAGCGACAAAATCAATAAAACTTTTCAAAGATCATATAATTATTAAAATATAATAATAAGATATAAAAAATAAATTGATGTTGAACAAAATGCAAAATTAAATGCAAAAAAAAATGATGGTATCAACAACAATCATATCAGCAAGAATTGATCATGTGATAAAAATTATGGAAACAAAATGTCACAAATTTCACAATTGTAAAATCCTAAGGTTCTCCTGAGTATATTGCGGTCGTACCTATTATGTCAAAACGAAGTTTTTTTTGTGGGGGTGTGGTGGCGTGTCGAGCGCACACGCAGGGGGGGCGCAGCCCCCCTATAGTTATGTATATACACCTACCGACAATGAGTATTTACTTATAGTTCGGATTAATGCAAATTTTTATCCTCATTTAGAGATATTACGCTATGTTGGATTTCGTGAAGTTATCAGTACGAGAAAGGCGTGCAAATATTTGCCCGACGAAAAAGCTTAAAGCTTAAACGATTCGCGCGTGACGATGAATGTATACGTATTGACGCGTTTATATGATATATCTCAAAATTACAGAATTAATGCTAATGTTTGAAGATTCTGTGGTTCACCATTCCTTATTCAAGCTATTACGTGACGCATTCTTTATAGTTTACGATTTTTTTTTATATTTTTTTTTACATTTGACGCGTGACACGAAAACCGGCCGCACGATCGTTATAGAAAGCCGAATTTAAATCACTGACCGCGTGACACCGCAAGACTGACGTCACTGTTAAATTTTTGCGAGTTCCGTGAAAAAATCCATTCCGGTGGTCCGCATCTCTCGCATCACAAAGGATATCACTCCTTTGTCAGCAATTATTACACTTTTTCCCTCATCCCTTTGTCAAAAATTCCATTTCGACATATATACGTGCGAATATAAAATTCTCGATTTCATGGTCTTATAAACATTCTTCAGCAATACGCCTTAATTAGTATAGAGAGAGAGAAAAAAACAATGAACCCCGGTAATGAATGATTCTATCCTTCCCACTAAATGCCAAAACCGATTCGCTCGCGCGGCGTCGCGCGAGACAATTGCCGCATGCGCGCGCTCGCCAAGGCCGCGAAAGAAAGCCGCTACTTAGACTCGCACGATTCGCATTAGTGTCTTTTGAACTTGCGCACCGCGTATACGCATACACTCGCTATATACCTGCGCGCGGCTAATTGCATTTACGAAATCGCGCCCCTGACCGGCTGAAAAAAATGAAGTTAGTTGGTATGCGGGAGATGGACGGTCGAGTTAAAGTGGTGCAATAATGTTTTGGCGCGCCGGTGGGAGTCTAATTGGCCGCGGCGGCGCGGGCGCGTCATTTGAGGTTCAAGGAAAGGCTTTTTTGTTACAAGTAAACAGTGACATTGTGCGGTACTTACGGATTGAGACGTAATAATAATAATAATTGTTTTCTCGGTAATAGAGTTGGATGAGAAGAAGAGAGTGGGAGACGATGGTTATTGTAATTGTTTAATTTATATATGCTGTAAAATTGATGATTGTTGTTTACGCGCAAACAGCGGCGCGACGCGGCTTCTAAGAAAATCGGCTTAAAACTGCCAATAAAAATTAACGAGGTATCATCAACTTTTATACACCCGCGCCATGTGATAAGCATGTAATATTGTCAATCACTCTTGTATACAGCCGCGACGTTTCGCAGGTAAATTTTTTTGCACATCGATTTCATCAGCGAATTTTTGGTGCGTGTAGGCGAAAAACACTTGGAAATCGGTTAGGTTATTCACCGATGGGGATGAGGAGAATGTCAGATGCTCGTAAATAAAATTGTACATAGATGACTAAGCGCTTAATTCGTCGAAAGACAATTTATGATTTTACTGTGGATCAAGGAAAATTAAGAGAAAAAAAAATAACTCGTGGCAACACGTGGAAATAGACTTTTCGAAAGATGTAAACGATGTTGATTAATGGTTCATTGATAGAGCTATGCATATTTTGCTGCCGTCATAATGGAATTATCGGCGACGTCAGGCAAAAGTCCGCAAATGACTCGTAATGAAGGATATTTTTATCTTCGAGCGAGATGAGTATGTGTATGATAATCAGATGAAATTTTAGACTATAAAGTGTGTAGTTGTATGAGGTGACGAAATAGATATGACTGATTACTTACATTTCATATAATTTATAAAAGCTTTTTAAAAAAAAAAACTATAAATCTAAAATTTATGTTCCGTCAGGGAAAATCATTAGCTTTGCCAGTGCAAAACTAGATTTCTCGACACACTGTGAACTCACACCTGGATCGTCACACATTTATAGAAAATCGTCTAATTATAACTTCAATCTTATACACAATCAAATTTCATACTTCACTACTCACGAAAAGAAAAGCTTCTGTACGCAGCTACTTGTAATAATGGATCCTCCTCGCTTTTCACTAAAATCCACACGCCACACTTGCCCACCGCACAATTACAATATTTGCCAATCATACACTGTCACATGTCTGCCCCCAAAAAAAACACAGATATCGCGTGTACTTTTCCGCACCCGATTTTCCTCTCTCCTTGCGTAACTAATTGAAGCTACCTTTCACACGCCGGTCGGGAAACTGTCCTTTGACTTCCAGCAAACTCTTCACGGGACGTAAAAAAATACGGAGACAGGGAGAGTGGGAGAGAGAGCGATGACTCTTTTTACATAATCGCTCTCGTCTCGCGCGCATGCACGCAAACGTGTCTCTTCGGCGGCCTGCTTTTCGCGCGTGTGTCTGCCCGCGAAATTTTCTTAATTGATAATCGCGCGCGCAGCTGTTTCTATACATATATATCCCGTAATCCTGAATAAATAATAGACTTATCTGTTGAGGCGTCTCGGTAGATAAGGAGATAAAGACGGGGGAAAATGGCGCTCGAGTTTGTCATGCGTGATTTGGCGATTTCGGGTACGTTGTGTTACGTTCGTCTTTTTGGACTTTTGTTTCCAGTACACTACGAGTGCAATTAATTTTTAACAAAATAAAATTGACACAGATCTGCTGGAACAAGCGTACATCTACCCCGACCTTAGTAAGATTCATTACTTTAAGATATTTACGTGAATTTACGGGGTATTTTTTACTAAAAGAAGTACCTCGTGATCGGGCGTGCAACTACTCTGATCTTAGAGGTATTTGATCTTTATAGCTTCGGTTTGTAGGACTACCAACGATGAAATAAAAAAATAAAAAGAAAGGCAGAAATGTTTCTATATATATTTACTTTTTTTTGTATTTGATTAACTCGGTTGCTCTCGATCTCTGAAGATACTGCAAAAAGGTGAAGAATATAAACAAAACACGTACACTTTTGTCGAAATTTTAATTTTAAACAATAAAATTTATTGAAATCAAAGGATTATTAAACTGTGTTCCAAGTCACAGTAGACTCAGAACTGATCGAGCTGAGGTGAAAATTGAAACAGACTGAATGGAATTTTGAAAAGTTGAGGGTCTCAGTGACTATATTAACGATGTATGACGCTACCTTGCACTCGCGCGCTTACATATATAGGCCACTGCTAATCGCACACCCGCTTTCTTCTATAATGGTACGCTTAAAGTCTAATTGACTGTCCCAAAATTTTGACGAGCACATTTTCGGAATCTGGAACTAGGATTCGTTAATTGTCTGCTAATATTCATAATGTGTATATAATGTTCTTACACCGAGAGAAAAACGTACTGCAGAAATATAACTATTTGACATAGTAATAGGCCATCAACTCCAGAAGGAACAAGGGATACCAGGACCTAGTAGGATAGGGGAGAATGGCGTAATAGCGGTCATTGTCTAATTCCGGTTGAATATTAAAATGTTAGCTACATTGCACTATTTGAAATGATTTGAAGTAGGTATTATATCACTTTTAAAATTTCTAGCTATTTATACTGATTACTCTCTAAATTGAAATAAGTGCAGAAAATTCACTTATTACAATACACGTCAATATTCACTTAATTGGAAAGTAAAAAGTCTTGTCCACTGCGAATAAGTGAATATTCACTTATTCGACAAGTAGAAACTATTTCAGTTATTTGGTAAATGTAAAATTTCACTTATTTGATGAGTACTTAATACTTTTTCACTTATTCTATTAGCAAAAATTATTTCATATACTAAATAAATGTCAACATAAGTTCATTTATTTTATGCAATTACGATAATACGTGAGCAAATTTCCGAAATGAGATTAGTTATTATATTATTTTGAAAAATAATTTTTTAATTTAAAAATATCGTTCGATTCGTTTGGATTAATTTTCGATAAATTAATATTCATAGACGCGATGATGCCGGACAGTGGTGTATTATTGACACTAGGTATTACCTTTAACAAAATAGAAAAAGTTAATATAGGATATTCAACGTTAAATAAAATTATTTTAAATAATAAGTAGAACGCCGTAACAATATCCGATTTATGTTTCTTGTAATAATTCCATCGTTGCAGGCTACTACAAAAATATGTTGTCGTACCCCTTGAATGCCTATAATGAACGGTTATACACTATGTCAAAACATAGCACTTTTTATTTTTTACGCATTTCTAGATTAGGTGCCCTCCTGGAAATTTATAATAATAAATTGTTTAATATAACTTTATTTCATAAATAATCTTTCGTTGATAACATTAGGGCATACAAAGACCACATATCTCAGCGAGTATTGTTACATGCACTATTGAAATAAGTAAAAACTTCACATAAGTGAGAATCTCGTAACTTACAGAAAAAGCGAACATTTTGCTTATTTGTAAGTTAAGAGTTGTTAACTTAAGGAAAAAGTGAAAACATTATTTACCTGTAGTCTAAGTGAAAATTTAACTTCCTAATGAGTGACAAAAGTAATCAGTTGTAAAAAAATGAAATTTTCACTTATTTGAATTTAGAGAGAAACTTTATTCATACCTATAGTAAAAGTTATAGAAGTGTTCTTCTACACAGAACAACTTACTATCACGTTATGTGTCATAACAAGTGTACCTCGTCATTATTGAGTATCAAAAACATTTGAAAAATATCTTGAAAAAATGATCACCACGAGCCAAGAGAAGCCCTTCTCAATGCTAATAGAACAGAAAAAAAACACAAAACTTTACCGTACAATATAAAAAAACTTCGGTTACAAGTTCACGAGTATAAAATTTATCTTAAATAAACTATTTCACAATACTAAAAAATGTTATTACAATATCGTATTTGAGTCAATTATTGTCAAAGGATTGACTAGTCACTGAGTCAAACTAAAAACAATGCGATGTATTTATAGCGAAATCATAAATATGGAAGTCTGTGTATAAACGTAGTGTTTGTACATCATTGTTTCTTCAATCAAAATAAATATCAGAATTTAACGATCTATTTCAAAACTCATGTTTATACAGCTTTTTTAGTAATAATATGTCAAATTATCTATTGTTATTATTGGTATGCAGCAAAACGTGGATCATCTCTGAGAATTCTCGTCTAGACTTATTATTTTCTGAATCCAACACTTGAACATTATTCAAATCGAAACTGTGTTTGTATATGTGACAATGAGTTGCTATGACCGATCCCTCGTCTACCTTTTTGACTGATCTGTCGTGTTCGTAAATGCGTTTTGAAAGAAAATATTTTGCACAAGAATAATATTGTTTTAATTAATAATTTAAATAGTAAATTTAATAACCTTATAAAACTTGGTAAAGATACACAACCATGACA
>JAPYZP010002273.1:0-13884 GCA_030522985.1 Torymus sinensis
ATGCAGCATAAAGTGTATTTGTCCCACCGTTCCTATAAAATATAGTAATTTTTGTGACTTTTATAATAAATTTTATTAGAACATTTCTCTCAGTGTAAAAGAACATATAATTGCCTTTGTCTTTCAATATATTGGTAAGAAAGATAACCATTGATAGTGGGAAAAAAAAGTTCTAAGAAATTTCGTCTATCGATTTTAAAAATACAGTTTGTTTGAATTGGGATATTGCATGCAAAATAAAATCAAATTCCCTTATATCCGTCAGATAAAACATTGAAAAATAATCGACACGTATTTTTTCTTTTTTAAATTTAACATTTATTAACAAAGATATAGCAATATCAATTGTACACTATATAGATATACTGCGTCATTGTGACGTCACAATTGTCGTAGATTGTAACTTGCTATAACTTTGTTAATAAATGTTAAATTCGAAATACAAAAAATATGTGTTGATTATTTTTCGATATTCTATCTGACGGATCTAATAGATTTTTTCATGCAAAATCCCAATTGCGCTGGAAAAGTGTCCAACTATTGGATATTTTACCTTATCTTAAAAATTAATTTTAAAAATTCATTAGCATCAAATTAATGTACTTATCGATAAAAAAAGGTACAAATTCAAAATATTGTGATACTATTATTAATAATAGAAGAAATAAGTTTTATAATAACGGTAAAACCAATACTTTTTATTTTAACATTAAATTTTTTCAGCATTTATTTTGTTCACGTGAACTCTATATAGAGATAACAATATTATATTCATCCACTACTGCATAGGAAGTTTTCAACATTACCGACATCAAACTTTATATTCATGAACATAATATATGTATAAATATTTAGTTACACTAGTATCAAGAGCTTTGTAGAAATTTTAAATTATTTTATCAATAACACCTCCTTTCTGCGGTAGTTTTTGTTTGTTTTTAACTACTTCAATATTGATGATCAACTGTTATGAATTACATATTTGTCGAAATTCCCGTATTTTCTGTTTTTTTTTTATTTAATTTCCAATTTTCACTAATTATAGTTGTTATCTGGCGTTCGTTCACATAATACAACCACCGGATGACTGCGATAATTTCAATAATTTAAAAAAGCCTACTTATAATCAATTTAAATATATACAAAATCTTATGTAGGAATCTTTAATTGACTCTGGCATTAATTTGAAGGAGTTAGATAGGGAAAAGGAAATAGGACATGTGACATAAATAATAGCTACAAGATTCGTTGTAATAAATTTTATTGTAAAATCATTTAAACTCAGCGTAATATTTTCTATACAAAGTATACACAAAGTATCCAACGTAACGAAATCTCGAATACTTTATTATTAAAAGTTTCTTGCAGTAAATAAAATAAAAAATGAAAACGAAAAATAGATATTAGTATCGTCAGCAATAACGAACGCCATTACATTGGGAGTTTTTTTTACAACGAGTCGGACGAATTGATTGAATCAATGGGTTTGCAAAGTAACAAGGTTGGCTTGCATTGCAAGCAACTTATTTGTATTCATAAATATATCGCGACATCGCGAAAGGCAACGCATAATAACTAAATCTATGCAATAATTATAGTTCATAAAAAGTAATAATCGACGTATTCACTATTGTGAATTACAATAATACAACGCGAATATACTTTTTTCGAAGGATAAAATACTGAGTACAATTCGATCTTCTAAAGGAAAAGTAAGTAATAAATTCAATTAAATTGCAATTTTGTAAATACTTTTTTAATCCTTTGATTGTACACGTAAGATAGCTCAATGCGCTGTTAATTACATGACGCAAAGATTCTATTATGAAATTTAATCATATAAAATGAGATAAAGAAATATATACGTCTGTAAGAATTGTAGTATTACAAATATTACAAGAATATTCTAAAATATGACGATTACAAAATAAATAAAATACATATAATATGCGCTTGGTTACACTATTCAATCTCAGCGTTTATTTTGTCAGACTTCAAGTGTACGCCTTCCGTGTTAAGATTCTATTTACCTTTTTTTTCATAATTTTTTACTTCTTAAAATATTGACAAACCTCTAAAAAAATTGTCTACAATTCGTCCTGTAATTAAATTGAAAAATCTTACGAAGAATACCATCGAATTAAAACGTTCGTATAAAACGATGATAAGTCTTCACTAGATCGACGTTAGTGATTTAAAAGTTTCTCAAATATCGTCCATCTACAAGTACTTATATTATGAAAGGCGGAAGTTGATTCAGGTCCCTATTGAGACAGTTGGATAGAAACATTCAGAATTATGTAGGAATTCATAAATATATTTATTTTCCTTTCTAATTTCACGTCTTTCATTAGTCGAAGTAACATTACTTTATCAACGTTTACACAAAGTCAAGATATTATCACGATTAGTTCTTCGCGTTGAGATTAAGGAACAACAATTAATTGTGACGTTTATTTCTTCTTCTTCTGAAATCAATACAGCGAATTTTTCGAATTACGTCTCCGAGATGAATTTTTAAACAGAGAATGAACGCATCACTATTCATAAAGCCATATTGTTTATAGTTATTGGATCGGCATTACGATCCCTAGACTTTCCACATGTTCCTATCAGACTTATCCAGGGATTAATTACACGGAGGCTTTCTGGGAGACGCGGCATCTTTCTTTTGCGTGAATAATACTATAGAAAGGAATAATATAACGATAATAAGCTGTAAAAGAAGTAAATCCGAGCTTTGGCGCTCGCTTTTTGCATCAATCAGGCCATGCCAGCATCAACCCTGAAGACCATTTCCGTAGTTGAGCCATGGTTTTCGTTCCCATGTATTGACTTCGATCGCCGTCGACATTGTGACCGCTGCGCATACTGCGCAAATACGCGCTTGCGCGTTGATCATCAATAGCTTAAATCCTATATCACATACATCGTTTCTGCGTCTTCGGTGCCGTTATCGTCATCGTCACTGGCTTTGCTCTTTTATCGCCTCGTCGCCCGTGCTCCGCCGGTCTTACTGGCCAAAGGGGGGGCAACGCTACGTCGACGCCACACGTCAAGTGCGAATTGGTTCATCACCACTTGACCACGTCGGCAACTACCTCACGTCGTTGACGACACATTGCTTCCAACTGTCGGGACATTTAGCACACAGCTGGCCTCTGACTCTCGCTCCTCTTTCTCGACGAGAACTGGCGTTACCTCGTGGGTACTGACTTTTGATTATTGTACTGCTGAGTCAGAGTCCTCGTCGGAATTCAGCATCGAGCACCGACGGGAGCTCCGACTGACTTCATTGGTTTAATTTGTGGATTCAGAGAGGATTACACTCACGTCTTCCGTCAGTGCAGACCCATCTCAATCCAGTTGTGTGACTTTTCTCTTGACCCCGCCATCAGGGAATAGTGGTCCCGACACGAGAAACTTTTCCTTCAGGTACTGGTAGTGCCTCAGCCTGGTTACAGCATAATCCTGAAATTGAAATTTATTCATAAATCTCAAAAGCCACTATAGATATTTGTTTGTTCTCCCACAATCAATTTGTAAACATAGCAAAATTAATTTCAGTTATCAAAAATTGAAATTGCACAAATGAAATACTCACCCAGTATCCAAATGGAATTTGAGAGAGTTTGGCGTTGACAATACTCCATAGTCCCCAGAATAAGTCACTACCCAGAGAGAACAGTTTCATTTCTGCTAACATACGTTCCTCCTCAATGCTATTCTCTTTTCCAGCAGTCCTCAAATAACTCCTGATGAAATTGAGCTGTTAAGAGAAAACAAAATTTAGAATGCGGCTCGATAAAAGCTGTAAATCTACTACAAATCACCGATTGAATTTAAGATTTAAATTGCAAAGATTTTAGATGATTTTCCAAAAATATTTATTTAATCACCAAATTGAATTTTCAAAAAGTCAAGCTTATGGCCAAAAAAGTACACAATTTATCTAAAATTTTAATAGAAATAAATTTTACCAGATAAAATACTGAAAATATGTAATAGTTTTAAAATATAAAGCGTCTTTAATTCTTTTTTTGTTTAATGAAAAGGAGATGTATAATTAGATAAATTGTGTGGTATTGTAATTGGTTACGCGATTTGTACTAATCAATCGAGCAGTGCTCTACAATTATTACAATGAAAAAAATAATCTTAATACCAGGAGCAAATTTCTCAAAGTTTTTATGTAACTTTGATCAATTAATTATAAGAATAATTTACACCTTGTCAATACTTTACTGACTGAAATACAGAAAAGTACATATGTAAGAAAACAAAGTACCATTGGTAATAACAGTAACAGAAAGAAAGGTATAGCAAATATCAGTATAGTCTCAATTAACCCAAGAATGTTATAAACCAGAAAAAACTGTATATATAAAGTCCCATAACCAATTTTAATTAGGAGATAGAAAATGCATAAACATACCATTACCCAGATTTTAGAATAATTTATAAATAATTTTAATAATATCATAATTAAGGTTCAGATTCTATAGTTGAAATTTATTTTTTAACTTGACATGAGTATTATTTTTGAAAAGTATGCAAATGTAAAAGCTGATGATTGATGATGTGGACCAGAAAATACAATGCGGATACAAGATTATTTAGGAATTAATGGATGATCAATGAATAATGTTATTTTCTAGATTAAATTTACAACATGCACTTGAGATGAATAAAAGAAAAGAAAATAATAAAAAAAATATCTCGATTAATCGAGACTCCACTGATTTAAGAGGTATTTTTACAGTTAAACTTGAAGTAGACAGGAAACAAATAAATATGAAAAAATAATCTAACAAGATGATAGACATGGTATGGACGAAACAGGATTTCAAATGTGAAATAAAACTTTATGAGTATTAGTATTGCTCAGTGATGCAAATAAGCATGAGCAATAGGTAAAAGTTCTAAGTCTTTTTATTTTTGATGGGACAAGAATGTTAGACTACCAGCAATAACCTCAGGTTTCTTTACTTTCACGTCGCGATAAGTTTGGGTCTATAAACAACGTCATGGCTTATCGGAAAAATGATCAATCGTGCCATTCTGTTGAACGCTACGTCGACGCATGAAAAAGAAATATTCGACGTTCACTGTATCTCTTTGTTAGAGACGCTCGTCCGAGAAGCTTTTTGTTTTTATTATTATTGCTAGTTAAAAAATCCATACAAGTTCCTATAAAGGTTGCATGCCGTACTAATAAAAAAGTAATGATATTTCTGAAAGATGATTAGTCTTTTACAAACGGAACAGGTTGCATAGTGGAGATGTTTTATGAAGCAATTATACGAAGATAAATAAATGAACATGAAATTTTCATCATACAGTTGCGTAGATAGATCTCTCATTATCATTGAGGAACTGATCATCTGTACAAGTTCTTGACGTGTAACTAACACACGGCATAGCAGCACAATTATAGGAACATATACAAGGAGTTTTTCAACCGCAAGACCCTATTGTAAGTTTTTTTTCATAACTTTGATTTTGTTCGCTGTTAAAAATGGCTTTCGCTTGCACTGTTTTGTTTAACACGAGGTTACAGAATCGACTATTGAGAGTGCGTGGTTGAGGTACTCTATTTGTAATGTTGCAGATCGAGGCGTGTGGATGTGGCTCTCGTTGGCTGGGGCGAACAAAAAGGCACCCCCAAAGTCACGGGGGCACCTCTCGAGTCGTCGCCATGCAGCGTCCCTGCGGCGGTCCTTGGATCTCCGTCATGTTTTTCACCTCCTCAACATCTCATCAACTCTCTGAGTGAACATATTGAGTGTGGCAGGTTTCTCTCTCCCTGTCATACTGAGTGCCCCCCATATTGTGGGTGACGTTTGCGCAGGCAACTTCATAGCCATGCCTCTCTCGCAGTGCGATTTGCGGTCCTGTGAAACTAATATATACACACGCAACACACGCCAAGGTGTCCTACTCCTGCTCTCGCTTATTAACTTTTTTTTGCCCTAACTCTATTTTGTTCTCATTTGATTCAATCACGTTTTCAGTTTCGTTGCTTTTCAAGTTTGACAATATTAGAGGTAGAATGGTATAGACAATAAGGAAAGTATGAGGCGTTCTTGTAGTTTGCACTTGGGAAGCTAAATTAAGCAAACTACTCGAGACGCTATGCAATTTTAATAGTTTAATTTTAAACGGCAAAATAAAAATGGAATCGTAATTACTGTTGGCAATACAGAAATAATAAGGGTATTCATTTATTTTTATTTGCATATCAATGCATATGTTAAGTTTAACATAAGATAATTGGAATATTAAAAATTAAATTGAACACCATATGGCTGCAATCTTTGAGATTACTTGCATCGGTGACATTCAAATTTATTTTAAAAGAATGTGAATGCAATATGATTTTGAATTGACTTTGTACTATTTGAATGGATGAACAAAAATTGACAAAACATTTTTCTTTTATAAAACGTCTATTAGTCGTACATCGTGTATCTTGATCTTATTCTCAACACTTGCAAAAATGGTTATTTGAAAATAAATTTAACAATTGTTATTGATGTTAGGAACAATCATTAATTGAATGGGTACATCCAAATTCATGTAGAAGACTTAGAAAAATGTTATTGATAATGCACGATGTATTACATTCAAAAGCAAACTTTATACGTGACACGTGTCTATCGATGAATGATTGGTTGATGTTGAGTATTGAAATTGCTGTAAAACACTAACATCATGTCATGTATAAAGTGTGCTAATTAGTACTTATCATAACGTATGATTGAACATAATAAATGTCTCAACTAACAAATTTTCTTGAAAGTCAAGATGAATGAAACAAAAAAATTGACTTGGCATCTCAAAAAACATAATGTCTCGAAGCTAAGAATATATGTAAAAAAGAAATTCTGTTACTCGTAGAGGATGGAGATATAAATTTGAATTGGCTTTCTTACCCGAGTTCCGTCGAGTGTTCAACTCCCCCCAGCCCCCAAGGCGCGTCTTACCTTTTGCTCTTTGGTGGGTCCAGAGGTCGAACGTTCGGTGAAGAAGGGATAGTCTGGTGCCGTGTAATCGTACTGCCACTCGAGGAAGTGATTGGCGACGTCGAAGCCCCTATAATTGTATGAACAGTACTCGAAGTCAATGACAACCAGCTCTGACTTTTGCGAATTCTGACGCAGGAGTATGTTGCCCTCTTGCATGTCATTGTGGCAGAAGACAACTTGGTGTTTGTGTTGCTTTACCAGAGACCTGAGAATGAATTTAATTAGTCAGTATTATCTTGATGTAAAAAAACAGAAAAGCTGGCTTGATATTGATGATTGAAAATGTTTTACCTGAACCAGGAGATCTCGTGTTCGAGGTCGATGGACTTGATGAAGGTGACGTTATCGAGATGCCTGCTGTCGATGTCCTCGACGTTCTCCAGGATGTCCGAGGCCGTGTCAAGCCACTTGTCCATGGTATCCCAGAGCCACGTAGGCTCTTTGCTTATGGGAACCTGCATTGTATGTATCTGGGCCATTTTCTCGGCGATCAGGGAACTGAGACAGGGATCGGCAAGTTCCTTAGTAAGGAGGGGACGGGCCGGTATGTACTCCTCGATCCTGCCGCCGGGAAAGATACCGTGAAGCTTGGGACCAAGCCGCCTCTCTGAAAGAAGGGTGAAGATGACGGATTCGGTGATAAGGCCCTCAAGAGCTCGCTCGCCATGCACTTGACCGTAGAGTCGTAGTAGCACCTGTCTCGGCTCGCCTCGTACGGGCATTGCCCCCTCGGGCAATTGTACGTTGTACAGCCAATTGCTCAGACCACCACTAGAATTAAAAGTGTCGTGTTAGTTTTAATGTCCGATAGAAACTGTTTCCTCAGCAGGTAGACAGTTAACCTTAATGCAATTAGATATCAGATAAATGGTATAACAGTACCAGCTTCTCGAAATTGACATCAAAACTTTATCTTATTCTTTGAAGTTCCATTTGATTAGCATCAATGAACAAAACTTTTAATTAATTAAAAATTTATTTAATAGTTTAATGATCTGCAGATAAGTAATTAATGAGGTAGAAAATCATTTTTCCTTATATTATTTCATACAATGAAAACTCTTTCTTATAAGTATTTATTTTTAATTAATTTCAGTATTGTAATGTTTACTTTCACATCTATGCCAATCATTTTCTCTGGTAATTAAAAACTTAAATCTTGTATGATATGGTAATTGACAATGAATAGAAAATAAATATTAATTAGTTACAATATTTGATGACTTTGATAATATATTGTAGTCATTACATCACCAAGTGGAGTTTACCTGATATGATTTACAGCCAGAAAAGAGTAAATATAAAAGATAACAAATGATAAAAATTAATTGCTCATTGTTTATCAGCAATTGAGTTGATATGACACAAAAAAGATCTTGATAAATTACCAAAGAAATATTATTCGAATGAATATTTTTTATCTGCGGGTTATAGTACGATCTAGACAGCCCCAATAAACGGGATTTGCAAACATATGAAAGTGTAAAATAAATCAAGATATGCGAACATTTCATTTCTCTATGGTAAGATTACAACTGTTAAAAAAAGTTGAAGCTTAAATATAATGTATCAGTGTAAGCCAAAAAACCGTTCAATTTTGCTGACCATGAAAGCTATTTAATGATTTTCTTATCGTTCTTCTAGTTTACCTTGCGTGTTTACTTTTTCCTAACATGGTCTTTGCACAACAGCTGTGCTATTCAAGGTCAATGTTTTCTATGCGTAAATTGATACAAATGTAAGATAAAGGAAAACTTTCAGAACTAAGTATGAGAACTCGGCTAGAAAACTTTGTTTATTATCGTGATTATATTTGATAATTACTTTGAAGAAAAGTGAGAATGATTAATATACAATTTTACAGCGATAATTTTTTTCGTAAATAAACTCCCAAGATATGTACATAAGTAAGATCTTTATTATTTTATTGATCTCAATTTCGTAAACACGCTGGAAAAGCTTGTTTGCATTGAAGTATGCACGTGATGCTCACCTGATCCTCTTAAGTACGATATTGTCTGGAGTAACGTGCTTCCATACTCCGTGTAAGTAGTCGCGGCAAATGCGTGCCGCTGTGGCCCTCATTTCGGGGTTGTGCTCAGACATCTGTAACAAAAGGAAAAGTTTATATGAAATTAAAGATAAGAATTCTCGATTTCGTAGAATATGATTACGTATGTTAATCGTAGGAAAAGTAAACTTCATCTTGGATTCAGTCATTTGAAATATCACAAATATGCATAAATTATTTTTGTTTGATTTATTTCGTTACGTCATAATTGTATCTGATTCCGAACATATGCTGAATTCACAAAGTATTCCTCGCAAAACTTACATGTGATGAGATACATTTTATTTTTTTTTTTATTATTATAATCCTCTCTTAAAAACGTGATATTTATAAAAAATATGACAATGTAAGGAAACATGGATTGCTGACCTATTCGAAACACTTACACGGAAGGCATAACCGCTAAAGCGCAAAATAATTCTTCGCGCACGAAAGAGACGTATGGCAATTTAATTTTGATATGTTTTAAAAATTCATTATTCAATTAATCTCAAAATATTTTTAAATAAATTGAAATTCCAAATAGATTTGAAGTGTTTCAATACAAATGTATTGCCAACTATTAAACATTTAACATACGCTCACGCGCATGTACTTAACATTGAATTTAACCTAGACATTGATGATGCATAAAACGTTTAAAAATATATATCCGCCACGGAGGTTAAAAATGATCAACAAACAAATAAAGATAATACGCCAAAAGCAGTTAATTAACCGGCGTTCATAATCTTTTAATTGTTTTATCAGCGAATCGCTGTGTCGCCTAATGCACAGTATAATCTCCGCATTCTTTTGGATCGTCGGCTCGACATCTCCCGCCATCATAGACCAGGTATCATTACCGGTAAGAAACCTTCGCCGCGACCGATCAACGAACGACGACACTTGACTGTGTCATATCAACACAAGTGTTTGATGCAAGATTCCCAGACGCGCATGGAAGCAATTAGTGGCGGAGCGCTTCCGTGGAAAAATAGTGAAAATCTTTTAACAATCGTTCGACGTCGCCGAGCGCGCTTTATAGCTTAATCGCCTCCACAGATAAGATATACTGAAAAAAGCCGAGAGTCGGGCAGACACGTGAAGAAGTTGGCCATAGAAAAAAAATTATATCGTCATCGAGCAACGCAGACTGTTTGTCAGACGTAAAAATGCGGCTGAACTTGAACGCATATATTCATAAACATCAAGGTTTGATTTTTCAAGTGTAATTACTGCGGTAGGAATGGGAGATAAGCAATCGAGTGTGGAAATGAAACTGTGCTGCCCATTTAAATTGTCAGGAATTTCATTGTTTTGCGATTGGCTTGGCACTTTTAGAATTCGGAGAGTCTGCATCTCGAGGTTTTGTTGATTGTGCTAAAATTTCTGATGCTAAGCCAAGTTATCGATCGTAGTATATGCGCGAGCTCGGAAAACCAAGGTCAAGTGCAGCGCATGCATTTGACATACGGTATTGCGACATGTCGTTTAATATTGTTTCCCCAAATATGAATACCGACGCTTACATAATTATTTAATCAAATTATTTATATCAAAACGTACACAATTTTTGCGCTGATACAATTGAAATAATAAAAGAGTATTCAATGAGAAATGATTGAATCACATCTACTGTTTTTTAGGTTAAAAATAAAAATTGATTCATAAATTATTTATTCATTCGAAGTATAAAACAGTTCTTTTCAAATCCCAAAAGAAATGAGTTATTTTTTCCCAAAAGAATGAAAATATTTTTTCACACTTTATTATTTAATTCCTACGAACATAATACATAAAAATTATAGGTATAAATAAATGTGATGCTCTAACTGAATTTAATAATTTGACTCATATTACTACTCTCTAAATGTAAAATAGTGAAAAAATCGCTATTCAGTAGTTATAAGTTGTGCACTTCTGAAATAGTGGACACCCACCATTTTAGAAGTGCATATTAACTTTTTGAAATTTTATATTTAACGGACAAAGAGTGAATATGCACTACTAAAATGGATACCCACTATTTCGGAAATGCACGACATTTAACTACAGAATAGTTCTTTTGTCACTGCTTTACATTTAGAGAGTGAGTAAAAAGGAAATTAATATTAGAATATTACTCTTTTTTTATGGTTGAAATTCGTAATTAAATTTTAATGCTTAGAATTATTGCCGGAATATGATAAAAATTGATAATCTCCATATAAAAGAATATTTAATAAATATTACACATAAACACGTAATCGAAATATTTATATGGATTAAAATTATAATAAGTTTAAAAATAAGTCTAAATGTATTAATTTCCAAGGCTACAATTTCATAATATTGCCCAAGAATATCCTGAAATATTGATTATTGGAAATTGGAAATTTGTAAAAGTCAAAACGAATAAGAGAATTATTCTTAAAAATATATACACGGAAGCATAGTGCAGAACATTAACTAAATACTAAATAGAGAATGATTACAGCTCTTTTATCATGCTCACAGCATGTATTCAGAAGATCGTTGAACTTTTATGTGCAGAACAGAAGACACGCTAAACACATTTAATTTGTCCTAACAAACAAATTCACAGATGACAAACGAAAATTGGAGTCGAAACGTATGAGAGCACACGAGACAATCATGCAAATGATGACATGTGCACAGTATCACCACTCCCACTCATGAATTTTTCATCCATCCCCTACACTCTCTTACCCAGTTCTCCCTCGGCCTTCGCCCTCTTAAACTTTCTATATTCGAAGAACAATCCACATAAGCAAAGGGGTTAAACGAGGATAATTTACCAAATAACTCGCAGCACCGTGGACGTAAGACACTGGGGCGACGATCAGCACGTCATCCTGAGACACGAGTGCTCGCCGCCGACTAGCGCAGGCCTCCGAAGTGCCAACGCACGTACAGCTCGTGGGAAGGGCCGTCCCGTCGGAGTTTGCGCACTCCAGCAGCGGCCGATCAATAAGGAACCTCTCTATTATGCGGCCGGTTCTGCATCGGCGCGCTCGCTAGCCCCATGGCGGCCGGCCGGAAGACACGAGTTAATGATATTTCGGCCAGCAGGAGGAAGTTTAGGCGCGATCGATACTGACGGATCGGTTAATTGGAGAGTCCGCGAAGGCCGATATATAGGAGTGCGTCGGTGACAGGGTAAGTTTGATTGAGTTATATAGTTGCCTGCTACGCGGCGTTCGTTCCTTAGAGTTACAGTGGTTCATTTATTCTTTTATATGTTTTATGAATAATTTTTAAATGGACTTGGTTTATTTGTCAGTTTAAGCAGAGATTTGTTATTAGCGTAAAAATGTTTATCTGGGTAACATATAAGTACGCATCACTGTAGATGCGGCCTACTGAACAGCACTTGAGAGAGGACACAAAAGATTTTTTCAAAATATACGACCTTCGGTTGTGCGAACAGAGGCAACTTTTAAATTTTATTTTAAACTATATTTATTAATTTATTTCGTGTTGAACGTAAAGTGATTGCATATCGAATTATAAAAAGTTGGATAAGTGTCACGTATATGCTCATTTCATATCCTTGTGCAAACTCATTTCGTATTCCATTCATTTCTGCACCCTTTGTATTGATAGGATGCACTGCAGATAGCTTTGTATGTTACAATTGAACCCAATATACAACTTGATAATCAAATTTATTTTTATTATAATAGTACGTACTATAAATAATTTACTATAGTAGTTCTGATTCAAGTAAAATTGTATTTCATTTTTATTATTTTACATAAATTATATTTCCAAAGAGCGCTATTCATAACGAAATAAAATAAAATCCACCTCACAGTACGTTATATAATATACATTTCCGCAGTACGTATATCTGTACGAAAACAACTTCCTCCCATTTTCGGCATTATCACAGAGCAACCTTCATCCTATTAGTGTAAACAAAATAAACTTAAAATGAGAAGTCAAAAGAATATTTGACTTATCTACAACTGAAATGCAAGAGGCGTTATTCAATGCTTTGTATATAGCAAACAAAAATTCCAAAAATGATATTTGAGAATAAACATATTTTATACCAATATTTAGTATCGATAAAACGTGTTGTATGAGACTGCCTTGTCAAAAAGAACAGTATACTTAAGAATGCAAAGTTTGATCGAACTGCCTAGCGCCGTGTGCGCACGTAACATTAGCTGATAAATTGACATTTGGCAGACTCCACGTCGCGTTGGCGTTACACACACGCGACTCTTTTTTTCGCATATATTTGCCCGAGCAAGATAAATGCGATAAGTAAGTTTACGTATATACCTAATTCACGGTGTATATAACACATTTGCCTCACCGGCGAGTCACGCGTTTCGCAAGTTTGCTAACATCGTAATAGTTAAGAGCAAAAATTTCCTCACACGCTCACAATAGGCAGCATCTGAGCAAACACATGTATCGATGAAAAGAATAATTCAAATTCCCCTAAATTTCGTATTCAAACAACGTTGATGATACGTAAGTAAGTGAAGTCATTGGAAAATTTATAACGCCAGCTATTGTTTGACATGATCTATGAGTTGACGATTATTTTGAACAATATTGCTTTTTGGAATCAAACGTAGTTTAATCATCACAATGATGATGCCACGTGTGTTGAGCTTTAAAACAACATAGCTTTATCTCGAGTGGTATAAATAAATGTTTGAGGAAAATTTTACAAAGTCTTCCATTCTGGCGCCTTTGCTTTGATGGCAGGGAATTTTGGAAACGTCTGCTTGTTGACTTTGCACTCATGTTTATGTGACTCATCGTTTATAATATATATATATA
>JAPYZP010002274.1:0-13879 GCA_030522985.1 Torymus sinensis
CATATGAGTCTCATGTGAGTCTCATGTGAGATATCATATGAGATCACGCATGAGATCACACGTGAGATCTCATGTGATTTTTTTCAGTAGGGAATACACATACAGATTCGTTAACCTGATCGTTGAGTATAATATATCTGTCCTTTCCTATTTATCAAAGCTTGCTGTCCCTTAAAAGGTTTCTCAAAGGTACACGCAAACGATCGCTTTCATAATTATATGTGCAAGTGAGTAAAAGTCATTCTTTTTTGCGGAAGTTTAAATAATTTAATTAATAATTATTTTATATTATTCTTTATTATTATGTGGTTTTGCTACATATTACAATAAAAATTACAATAAAGAGAACCATTTCTATTACAGTTACAAAATGGAATCAATATGAAAACTGTTAAAGTACGCAAAAAAAAAAAAATGGAAAACGGGGTACAGTCAAATTGGCTGAAAATGCAATATATTGTATTATGTATACTTCGAATTAATTAATTTTGTTATATATATACTTCCATTTGTTTTGGGCGGGGTCCTTTATTTCGTTAACAAAAAAAAATTATTTTGGAATGTTTAGATCATGCAAACCGAAGAATATTCTTTCATTTTTTAATGAACTTCGTATTTATTTTTAGTATTTCTACTTTCATTAAAAAATCAAAATCTATTTGAAAAGGCTTCTCGTTCTTAGATATTTTTATATTTCTTTAATACGTATTTTTATCTTCTTTAACGTGAGGATCTCATTTTTTTCTTTGAATGAACATGTAGGGCAGAAAGTGAAATCTTACGAAGTGCATATAGAGTACTTACATACAAGCAAAAATCTTCTTTTAATTGCAGTTGATTTTTAATAATCTGAAAGAAGTTTTCTAATAATATATTTTATACAGTACATATAAAATACAATAAATGGAATACAAACTTATCTATTAATGCAGATTTTAGCAATGATCCATTTTATAAAATTTTCAAAATGACTAGAAACCATTAGTTGTGTAAAATCTTTGTAGGTAATTATAAATTTAATAATTAAAAATGTTATATTGATTAAAAATATAAAAACTGTAGATCAATTTGCTAACGTTAATAAATATGGTGTACTATTATATTATTGAGTTTTACAGTTCATTGCATAATAATTGTATTTGTTATGATTTACTCCATTACAAAATTATAAAAGACATTAATGCTTCTTGAAACTTTAGAAGATAAAAATGAACTTTTCACCAATTAAAATAAATATAAGAACTTTATACTCTACGAAAATTATTCAATTCAACCTAACATAATCCATCTGGATTTCATCTGAAATCGACTTGCGAGTTCATCTAGAATTATGTAGAATCGTGATACCTTTTTCAGTAAATTACTAATAGGGATAAATAAATTATATTTTAAGATTATATGATATATAAATGAGAGTCTTTATAATCATTGTATTGAACATAAAATTCGTCACATAGATTATAATACGAAATAGATACAATAAGAAAAACAATATTAAATTTATGAAGTGATAGACTTTTAACATTATTTAACATGTTATAATACGAAATATATACAATAAGAAAAACAATATTAAATTTATGAAGTGATAGACTTTTAACATTATTTAACATGTTTTACATGCTTATTCGTATTGATAAATATTAATAAAACTACACGCAAATAAGTCAAAAATAAAGAAAAAATTAAAAATATATAACTTGTATTTTAAAATCAGATGATTGCTCAGTCATTGTGATTATATCCATTCACTACATATGTTTGATCAAAGAAAACCTGTGAAATATAACATATTTTACTAGATTTTGATATGTCAGCATGCAATATATATTATGTGGGAATAAGTTAAATGAACCTTGCTTGATTTAAACCTAACAGATTTTGATATTTTTAGATTTTTCAAATCTTTTTCTTGTCCATTTTTCGTAAAATCATCACGACGTGTTGAATTAAAAAGAGACGTAGGTTTTACAACAGTTTTAAATGGCGGTCTATTTTCCTTATCTTGTTCCTTTAAGATTCAATATTTATTATAAACTATTTTATTATTACTTCAAAATAATATTTTTTTGCTACTTACTTGCCTGGTTGTTTTTATAGCTTTTTTGAACGCAGGCTTTATAGCTTTCGGAGCTGTCGGATCCTTCTTAATATTAATAATATTTAACAAAGGAGTGGATAGATCGTCATTTTTTTTATTTCGTTTTTGCTAAAAAATATAATTTTTTTTATATATTTCTTTTATTATGATTTATTAATGGTTATAGATTAACCTTCCATTAACAGTATATTAATCGCTATAAATACTTGAAGCTTATATATTGATAGAAAAAAGCTACCCATTTTTCAAGACTTCCTAAAAAAAATTACGTAAAAAATGATAAAAAATATTATTATAATAAAATAATGAAAATATATTGTTAGTATAACTTATTTTGTATAAAATGAGCCATGGCAGAGGAGCTTAAACTCATTTTATCCTCAGTTATAAAATTTTCAAGAAAAGAAGTTTGTTGTAAATTTTCTCTGAGACTGCATGATGGATTTGCTAATAAGAGTTGCAATTTTAAGGTTTTTATGTATAAGTATTTTTTTCATGACAAAAACCCTAAAAATTCAAAAAAGTGGAAAAAATTATCGCAATTAAATCAGTTTTTGCCATGAAAAAAATACTTATACATAAAAACCTTAAAATTGCAACTCTTAGGCCCATAACTACATGAATTAGGAACAATTTGCACTTTGTCGCATGAAAATCCATCATGCTATCTCAGAGAAAAGTTACAACAAACTTTTTTACTTGAAAATGCTATCACTGAGGTTAAATTGAGTTTAAAGACCTCTGCCTTGGCTCATTTCATTCAAAATAAGTTATATTTACAATATATTTTCATTATTTTATTATAGTAATATTTTTTATCATGTTTTAGGTAATTTTGTCCATATAGAAAGCCCTATGGTAGGTGTAAAACCGCGTTAATTAAACTAAACACTTTTAAGGGGATGTTGGAGCCGATTACAGATTCCTACACCGTACTTTTCGTTATTTAAATTTTTTGTTAGACTTTTCAAAATTATCACAGTCATCGCATGTTCGCAATTGCTTCACAATCCATCGATGACCAAAATAAAGATTCGAGAAGAAAAACGAAAAATCTGAATATTATGTCGGTATCTATGTAATTTTAGATAGACTCCGACGTCATTGATTTAGTAGTGAAAATGTTTTTCACGTTACCAGTACCTGTATCTGTTTTAAAGTTGTTTTTAAATCATTCGTTCCTTTGGATTTCAAATCTAATGACTGTAAAGTTTTTGGTATAGTCTGCGCTGATTTATTATCGCTTTTATTTATGACTTTTTTATTTATTACCGCTTTGGTTGGACCTTTTTTCGTTTTTTCTTGAATTTGAGTATTTGTCAAAATCTTTTTTGGCGGTTTGTGGTTGTTATTTTCATCACCATTGTTACTTTTTCCCTTTAATAAATAAGTCTAAATTTTGTATCTTCTCAAATATTTAATTATATAGATAAGTAAAATTATCAAAAACTTACATTTAATTTTTCCTCAAATAAATGTTCCAAGTCAGGGATATTCAAAGTCCTCGAAATTTTATGGCCACTGTAGTTTTCTGTCTAATAAGATTCATTTAAATAAATTAATATAATAAATGATCGACTTTCGTTCCTTCAAACTTACCTTTTTCGTTAAAATACGTATAGTATTTTCCGCAAAACGCAATTTCAATTCCAAGTTTTGATTTTTTTTCCATAATCGTGATATCTATAATCGTATATAAGTTATACATTTAATACATACAAATGTTACAAAAAGAAGGTCAAAATGAAATTATATGTCATCAATATAATAAATTAAGCTGAATGATTATTTACTTGAACTTTTTGAGCAAGTATTTCATCTTTTAACTTTCTTTTCTCATTTTTTACACTTGAGATGGCTTGATCACTTCGGTATTCGATTTTGGCAATCTTATCCTCGTGATATTCTAAAATAATACATGGCTTTATATTTCTAACATCTGAGAAAGGAACACTTAGTTCTACGAAGAATAAAAACATACCGCACAGCAGCTTAACTACGAATTTTTGACTGCTGTTCAATACTGGTAGAACGTAGCGGTTGATGCTTTAACAAAAATGATATCCTTTGTTGGTAAACGATTAAAGTTTAAAGCAGGTATAATTACGGTAATTAATACTTTAAAGAAAATATTTACGACTTATAATAAAAACCTGCAAATTAATCATCAGTATATAAAGAAATCCTCACAAATAAACACATTTATTTACTAAGCCCGAAAACTAAAGTGTATAAGCCTGCCTTGTCAGAAACGCCTTACTAATGACGTCTGCATTATATATACTAACGTTATAGCTTGTCCTAGTATTTTTCTAAAAGCAAATTTTTTGGTAAGGAAAATGATTGTTACATATTCTCAATAATATTTACAAAAGAAATTAATTATAATTTATAGTTATAATGATTTTTAAAAAATTTTCTTGGTTTGTTAAAAACTTGTTAAAAAAATAATTAATTTTAATATTGAAATTTTAATTTTCTTACTGTAATTATATAATAATAATATGAATCGATCAAAATCACTTATTGAAAACTTACGTGTCATCCATTTTTTGTTCGATTTAGATTATTATTAATATATATACTAAAAAAAATTATAACTTGGATAAGCATTAAGCATGCACTGGCAAAGTTTTAAGGTTCGAAAAATTTTCAATAATATCAGTAGCTAAATCCCGAGGCAACTATCTATCAGCTACGACTGATATGGTATAACCGATATATATATAAACAAATATTTAAAATCGATCGTATTATAATCATGTATACGATAAAGCGACATCTGTTATTTGAAAATACCTATTGTATATATGTTTCTGAATTTCAGATGCGAAACTTAAATTTTTTCTCTTACTAGTTAATTATTATTAATAAACTTGTAAATATTTAATTTTTTATTAAAATTTTCAAAAGCATGAAACTCTAAAGGAATTGAAACTCCTTGTAGTCGATGAACGTGTTTCTGAAAAAAAAAATTTAAATGCTCTTGTAATTTAAACAAAGAGAACACAATTTGTGATATATATGTAATTATTTTGAATAATAAAACAGGCTGCGTCTATACATTAAAAAAGTATATTTTAAGAATTAAATAACAAACAAACGAAAAATAAAAATAATTCGATTTAAAGAAAAAAATTAAATGCCCATGTGATATATATTATACGTCTCGCAAAAAGTGCATTGCCATTTGCTTTGCATGCGCGTACTCCATTTGTCCACTAATGACGTGCGGCACATTGGTGACGTAAGAAATAAACACAAAAATGAAAGCCCGATGAAGGTATAATACACAACGCACACAGTGATTCACTCTCCAGCGACAGGCAAACCCCTCCGGTCGTAAGTACGTATATATAGATATATACACTATGATATATCTATATAGTCCGTATAAGGTGCGCAAGGTGGTTTCTTGTGTATGCGCGCGCGTGATGTGTATGGAATATGTGGATAATATAGGTGTCACTTTTTCGGGCCCTATGCGCGCACCCGTTTTTTCTTCGCTATAATGCGAGATTACGCCCAAAAGTCGAAAAAGAGTGGTGCAGGAGATTAGCGCGCCAGTTGCTTAGAGAGAAACATATTTTGGTGAGTGATGTGACTTGAGCAGCTTTGTTTTTGAAAGTTGAGAGTCTGACAGTTTATTTGGTATCTCCGTTCAAGTTTTTCTGGCCTGGTGATTTTGAGTATGCAAGATATAGATGCATGTATAGTAGATATAAGCAAGAAATTACTGATGATGTATTTTTATTCTAATATATATAAGGTTTAATTCAATCAAAGTATTTGTTTCTACTTAACCTATAATTTTAGCAGAAAAGCCATATACACAACATTTGTTTATTTAGTTTGTAATAGCTGAATTATTCATTGTTTTAGATATAAAGTGGAGGTGAAACTAATGCAACCATGGAAGTACTTAATAAATTACGAAATACAGTGAGCAACACACTGAGCAACACTGTCAGTAGTACAGCTCACAGTCTTTCTCAGCTGTCCAGTGTCCTGCCAGGAAATCCTGTAACTCGAGAATTCGAGGCCACTGCTCACATATGCACTGCAGGACCTGGATTATTGTGGAAGGTTTACAGTGGCTTCAAGAAATCCACAAAGCAAAAGGCTGCGATATTTGTTTTTGAAAAGCGACTGCTGGATCAGTGGCCAGAGAAGTCTGTCAGGGAGAGTGTCTTGGAAACATTGAAAAAAGGTGTTGTACAATTGACTAAACTTAGGCACCCACAGATACTGACAGTGCAACATCCATTAGAAGAATCCAGAGATAGTTTGGCCTTTGCTACTGAACCAGTATTTGCAAGTTTAGCAAACATTTTAGGATCTGTAGATAATTTACCACAATCTGCTCAAACTACATTGAGAGATTACACGATATTGGATCTTGAAATGAAATTTGGACTGTATCAATTAGGTGAAAGTTTAGCTTTTCTACACAATGATGTGAAAATGTTACATAGGAATCTTTGCCCAGAATCTATTGTAGTTAATGATCATGGAGATTGGAAGATTTTTGGTTTTGATTTTTGTGCAACAAACCAGTCGACTCCGGATGATAAGGTAATATTACATTATTTTATGAAAACATCAATTATATTGAAATTATAATTACAAAAATTATATTTTTTAGCCAAGCTGGGCATGTATAGATCACAATTCGATTCCAAGTGGCATCAGAACATCTATACATTACCAAGCTCCAGAATGTGTCAAAGCAACTACAATAGGTCCACCAACTGATATATTTTCTCTTGGTATATTAATTTGTTATCTTCATGCATCCAACAATCCTTTATGGCAGTCTCGGAAAGACCTATCAAACTATAAACGTTATTTAGAAGAATTAAAAAGTTTAATTCAATCAGCTAGAAGTTTTGATTTGCCAGAAACGCTTAAGGACACAGTTAAACTTATGCTACATGGTGATCCTGAATTAAGGCCTGATGCATATCAATTTGTCAAGGTGATCATCTAAATATATATGAAACTACTTAGATTACTTTTTAATATAAAATATAAATATTAATGTAATTTCTACTTTTTTTAGATTGAATATTTTAATGACATTAGTGTAAAAACATTAATTTACTTAGATAAGCTATTTCAATGGGACAATCTGCAAAAATCACAGTTTTACAAAGGGTTACCTCAAATTTTAAAACAGTTCCCACGTAGAGCTGTATTGCAAAAGGTTCTCCCTGCTCTTCAAAAAGAATTTGTTAATGCACCTATGATTCCATTTCTTCTTCCAAGTATTCTTCAAGTTATGGAGGAATGCACGACTGAAGAATTTACTGAGCGTATTCTTCCTATGTTAAAGCAAATATTGGTTATTGAGGAGCCACCACAGGTAATTCTAACAATTATTTTTTGCATAATTTTGTAAATATTATTATAATTCCTGAAAACTATATTTTGTACTTGCAGATTAGTTTACTACTTTTACAAAAAATAGATTTGTTACTAAAGTGGTGTTCTCCAGATATAGTCAAAAACTACATAGTGCCAATGATGACTAGAGCTTTGGATTCAAAATTGGAACAACTTCAGGAACATTGTTTTGTGGCATTACCGTCCATTGTAACTATTGTTGATGGTTCATCTATGAAAAATTCTGTTATTCCTAGGATGAAGAAGATCTGTTTAGCGGGTAGAAATGGAAATTATAGTCTGGGTGTACGTGTAAACTGCTTACTATGTCTTTCTAAAATCTTGGAAAATCTTGATCCCTGGGTTGTGCGAGAAGAAATTTTACCGTTCCTACAGCAAATACCTTGTGCTGGTGAACCAGCAATTTTAATGGCCATAATAGGTATGATTTTTATCCTTCCTTATTTAATCATAAAATTTTTATTTTAATTATGATTAATCCATTTTCATTTTATTTCTAGGTCTCTTTAAACTAATTTTAACTAATAGTAAATTAGGTATAAGTAAAGAAATTTTAGCTACTAAAGTATTGCCGTTTTTGTTACCACTCTGTGTAGAGCAAAGTTTTAGTCCAAAACAGTATGAGTTACTGGTTTCTTTAGTTAATGACATGATTACACAAGTAACTATGGAACACAGGGAAGCTTTGCAACAATTACAAAAGACGAGACAGTTCCATGAAAATATGTCTGATACCTTAAACATATCAGCATCTATGAATCCTCTCGGAGATATGACTTCATCACCATCTAATCTAGAAATTTTCGAAACTAACTCATTTCATTCACCTTCGCAAAATAAACCACAAACGCCTCAGTCTCGAACACTTAGTTTAGATGACAAAATTAGGTAATTATGAAAGTCTTATGCTTATTTAATCAATGCATTATTATTTTAATATCATTCTGTAACTTGTAAGACGAGTCACTTAAAATTTTCAAAAAATTTTAGATTAGCAAAACAGGAGGAAATGAATCAACAGATGAAAAATCAATCTCCATTGAGACCGAACGTCACACCATCAGGGTCAACCAAATCACGGCCAAAAGACTTGACGGATACTTTGCTGGCGAACAATCTCAATCAGCTGAACTGGTCGACGACGAACAAGACGCCGACGTCGACGCCAAACTTGTCGAATGCCAGTACCCCTAACTATATAGGCATGTCGGCGAACAACGCGTTCTCGCCCACTGGTAACACGTATAACGCGCAGAACAACAGCTTATTCTCGCCAAGCAGTAATACACCACAGCCGACGTTCGGAAACAGAATGCAGCCGTCCACGATGAGCTGGAACCAAACAGTGCCTCAGAACTTCAATGCAAGTTCGAGCGCCATGCAATTGGGCGGCGCAAACACGGGCTGGACGACGCCATCGATGATGCTACCGAACGCGACAACGCCGAACTCCAATTTGCGGTTGCAAAATCCGAATGCACCCAAACTATCGACCGAGGAGATAATGGATTTTCTAAAGTGAGCAGTGCTCGAATAGTATTTATTGACTGCAAACGTGTGGGAGTTTAAGCAATTGTGGATTATTTCCAGTGGAGAGCTTATTATAAAATATGTGACGTTTCGTGAACAAGTTTATTCCCTTCGACTGTTATCTTATCATCTGATTTAATTCACAGTTTTTTTAAAATTAAACTATGCACATTGTGTAATAATATTTCGTTAGAAATGTTAAAATAACTACTTTTATTTATTCTGTAAAAAATGTTTTATTATGTTCAACAATTGACTAAAGATTTTCTGAGTATGTAAATTTTATTCTGTAAATTGTGAGAACAAAATTACTTAATATCTTGGTTTATTATTGCAATTCTTTTACAATTCTTTATAAGCAAAAGCCAAATATATATATATATATGTATAAAGAATGTACCGAAATTGTATTAATTCAATATTATTTCACTGATAATTCTTCACAAACTAAATTTGAGTTGATATTTTATTTTTATAAAATTTTCTAACCAGAAAAGTAAGCGTTTAAAAAGTTTTGGTTGTTTTTTTTTATTTCTAGTGAAGCAAATAAATTTTTCTAGTCCATTTCTGAAAAGAGAATCTTTTGAATGTTGTATTTTGTAATGAACAACTTTCAACTATCTTTGTTAAAATTTAATAAATTTAGATGTGTCAGTGATTTTTTAAAGTTTTAAACCCTTTTCATTTTCTTATTCAGTTTTTATATTCATGTCGGTAATTAATACAAATATTTATGTAAGAATTATTGTTAATAAAGATAAAATTTTAATTAAAAAAATGTTTCTATATTCCTAAATATTGAACTTAACAGTTTTTTTATTAAAAATAGGTGAGGGTAACGAAGAAAAAAGCATAGCTGGATGAAAAATACAATTTTAATATAGATTTTAAATAAAAGTATATTTTTACATTATTGTAACTAATGGTATTTAAGAAATGAATACCTACTATCCGTAATAAAATAAAAGTACAAATATTGAGTAGTGCTAGTGAAAAATCTAATGGAGATCAAAAGTAAAAGTTTTCGATCAATTATTATCAATATATTAATCGCTTATAACAAAAGGTAAGACACGAAAATCTTCGTAATGCTATGCACATGAACATGTTATACAAATGTAAAAATATTCTCTATCACGACACATTATCACGCCTCATCGTGTTACCATTTCATACACACAGATTATTCTCTAAACGTGACTTAACCCTTTGCAGTTCTTTTTCTGATTTATACGAATCACTTTTATTGGCTAAAATAACTATATGTATTAAATCACACAAAATATTCTATTTACTATATACATAAATTAGTTGAATGTCATGGAATCAAATATGCAAAATATAGTTTCAAAAAGTTATAAAATAAGTGAAAAATACTAACAGAAATTAAATTATTCCAGAATAAGACTTTTATGGGTTAAGCCATGACATTACCAGGAAAAGTATTTTCAGTTACATCTAGGAATTGAGCTTGTCAATTTTCACATAAAAATTTATTTTTTTTTCATTGTCCATATATTTTTTATTCGAAATACAAATTATTGTAAGTACTAAAAATTCTGATGTAAAATATTTTAATCTGAATTATTTAAAATATATCTCTTACGTTACTTACAATTTATAAAGATTTATGCATTTTTAAGTAATTAATGTCTCTTATTTAATATTTTTGTAATTTTTTCAAGTGACTCATCTTGAAGAAAATTTCGACTACAACGCCGTTCAATAAATTTTTTTACTTTTTGTTTTACTTAAAAACTATACATTATCCTAGACATCAGCGAGATTGCAAAATATACAACCTTTAATGTACGGACTCTTGAATACTATGTAAGTATTTTGTTGTTTAGTATTCAAGTGTACATTCAATTTTATAATCTAATTATTACTCCTGGCTAGAAAAATTTATTGAAAATATCAAAAATTCAATCACTTTAAGAAAAATTTCAATTAAAGTTTGAATAGTTGCAATTAATAAAACGTAATTAAATTTTTAATTTCTTGAATACAAAATCTGTATATGGATGCGATTTGATTCAAACATTACTCTAAAATATAGTAGTGATCTTTCTGATCAGAAATTCAAAGATTCATTTTTCACATATCTTTATCTCATATTACTATACCTACAATACAACTCTCAGTTTCCATTTTAATGTTTTGAAAGAATTCTAATAATTATTACATTTTTAACTTCTCTGTAATAAATCAAATACACATGGAAATACTTGTAAGTAAATCAAACCAGAGTTGGAATGAAAAAAGACTCAATATGTACCACGTATATAAATTAGTACATGTAAATCAATAAAAAAAATTTAATTTTTAATATAATAAATGATTAAACTAAAGACATGATTACGTATTAATATTTGTTTAACCTTTAGCGTTATTTCCCTGAGAAGACAAGGCAATGAATAACAAAGAGACACTTGAATCAAGACAAATTTCGAGAATATACAAAACTCATCATTAGTTTTATGAAACAACTTTAGAATGTAAGAATGATAAGAAATGAAGTGGGAAAAATAGTTTCCAGTGCAATAAAAGGGTTAAAAATCACAGAAATCATATACTAAAAATAATTAAAAATACTAGAAAATAATGACAGTATCAACAAAAAAATTCAATTCATTATCACAAATTTTCATCCATAATGTACACTTTACATTGCAGAATGATGTTATAGTTTTCATTGCAAGTCTTAAAAATCACTTTATTAATGTTTCCTATGTAAGACAAAATAATTGGTTACCGTTTGTAACTATTTTTTATTACATTATCTTATTATGCTAGAGTTGTTATTTTTAAACTATTAGTTATTAACTGTAACCAATAATTTTATATTTCATAATTCTATAAATGTAATATTAGCAATGGTTTTTACTTGCGAAAATCACTTTTAAGAGATATGATACTGCCATCTATTAGATTATTTTATAGTTCTATTACTTAAAAATTTTTAATCTAAAAATCACAATAAAATATCAGATTGAAAACAAATTTTCACTAATGAAATTCCCTCGAAACATGATTATGGAAAAAATAAGATAAACTAGTAATTTAGAAACTAGACTACTTATTCAAAAAAAGTTTGTTTCCTCAATCAATTTTTCTAGCCAGTATACTCCTCACTTGTTTCCTAATTTATTGCTGCAGTAAAATCGCCCACCGGCGATGGAGTACCAATAATTGGATCTCCTTTTCTCGTCGCTCCTTAAAATAATAGTACGGAACAAGAGAAAAAATCTTTAGGATGGCATAAGATATCTAGTATTTTGTGGCAAGATCTCGTTCATGTTAACAGCCTGCTGCGGCAGCGCATTGGCGTCTTTAAGCATGATGTGCTCTTTCAAGGCCGAGAATGTCTGCATGAGGTTTGTTTCTTTCTGTAAATTTTGTATATGCTGCAACAAATGTGTCGTTGATTCTTGCTTTATACCACCGTCCTTGAAAAAGCTGTTAATGTCCGGCCTGAGAAGCATCGACGCAGTTGCCGTCGCTGCAGCAGTACTAGTGGCGATGAGATTATTCGAGTCGCTGCTGGTCGATGACATCTCCAGCGGATCCTTCTTCGGCTTCGGCTTTTTGATGCCAAGGTGCGTCTGTGTATGCTTGTTCAGATGATCTTTACGAGAGAAGGCCTTTTGGCAGACCTGGCAAGAGAAATTTTTGTCGCCCGAGTGTATCACATAGTGCCTCGTGAGGTGCTCGTTGCGCTTGAAGGCTTTGTGACAGATCGGACACTTGAACGGTCGTTCGTCCGAGTGGCCGCGCATGTGTTGGTCAAGGTGTTCCTTGCGTTTCAACATCGCACCACATTCTTTACACTGATATTTTCGTTCCTGAAGCACAATAAAATGGTAAGTCTGTATTTTTTTGAACAGTTTCATGTTGAACATGATAAACGTATACACTAGATAAAACTAAAATTACAAATGTTCTAGAACCCTATTTTATATATAATAGTACTCTGTACAACAAGGGGAGAAATAAGCTATTTCTAGCGAGGGTGAGGTGTGTTCTGCACGAGTTGGAGGCTCGGGCGCCTTTGGCGAAAGACAAGGGCTGACCTCACCCAAGTCTGAAATAGCTTTTATTCCCATGTTACACTTCGTATTTTTTTTACCTGTGTGAATCAGACAGAGAATTGGGCATTTTGAGTCGTACACAACGCAGTTGGAAATCAAAACAATTTGAAATTTATACACAATTAACTATACCTCCCTAAAAGGAGGTAGAAATATTCATTTCTCACCTGTTTTAGGGTAGCAATGGATATATTTCTTACCACTTCCATAAAGTACGCTCGAAATTCAAAATTTTCTCTCCTACTTTGACACGTGAAAAAGTCCCTATTTCATACCTCAGTGGAAAAATAGCACATGGTGCAACTATAGGGATGAAAGTTGACTTTTTCTAGCGAGGATGATGATTGAGCACGAGTGATACACGGCTGCTCAAAATCATCATGCGAGTTTGAAAAAGTCAATTGCTCCCTTGTTACACATAGTACTTTTTTTAATAAGTGCGATAATATGACCTTTTCTTGCATGAAAAGTGGGTATATCGAGTCGTCATAACGGGAAACTATGTTCTCTTCCTCCCGCTCTCGCGGGAGGCCTCGCTCGACGCTCGGAATGCTTGATTTTCCATTCACTTTTCTACGCTGGAAAAGGAGCAGCGCTTCATGCACGTGTTGAAAAAAAAACAACTCGTTACTTATATTTTATTATACATTTTCCACCATACTCTGGCCGAAAGTACCACTTTCGCTCCCGGCTCCGAAACGCGAATGTGGTATTTTCGGCCCGGGTATGGTGAAAAATCGTATACTCAACA
>JAPYZP010002275.1:0-15726 GCA_030522985.1 Torymus sinensis
TTCTTATTCTTCTGATCGATATATGCTAACTCGCCGGGGGACGGCTGTACATGCGAGCAGAGTCTGATGTGAGATGTGACAGTATAAGTTCTCTCTCTCTCTCTCTCTCTCTCTCTCTCTCTCTCTCTCTCTCTCTCTCTCTAATATAAACGGTAAAGTGAATTTGGACGTTATGTCTGAGAAAACCATCGTCCGACAAAGTGATACATTGACATTTCTGCATCAGAAACTCTTGCATGTATCTATTAAATACTGATTAATACGCGATAATCTCCAACGACGATCAGCGATCTTCCGTATAACGAAATCTCTATACCACAAAATGATCTGCCCCTCACGTGATTCTCAGTAGCCGTTGAATTGATTGACCGGCGGGCATTACCCAGAACCGACCAACGCCGTAAAACCACTAGCACGGAAGCAATCGACATTCCACAAGTCTCGGACACGGTAGTCGTGACTATCCCCAACGAGATGAACAAAAAATAAATAAATTCGGGGAGGAGTATGATGACTGTGTGACAGACACACAGAGGGAGGGAGAGAGAGAGAGAGAGAGAGAGAGAGAGAGAGAGAGAGAGAGAGTAGCGTACTTGGATTACACATGCGTAGGTCAGGTCGTTGCAGTTGACTCGGCTGATTGTGGATGGCCAGAAGCGAGCTTGAGCTTAGCCTGGAGGGGGAAAGGCGAGGATCAGAGGTCGGAGAACGCGCTAGCGTGAGGCATTAGCTTGTTAGCCCATTAGTGCGAGTGAGCGAGTCGCTCTCTCTCTCTCTCTGTCCCCTGTGTCGTTTCTCTCCCCTCCATTCTTTCCGTCTTGCACCGCTGCACATACGCTCGCTTGCACTCTCTCTCTCTCTCTCTCTCTCTCTCTCTCTCTCTCGTGTTCCAACTTCCAACTTCATCTTTGATCTCGAAACCGCGGTAAAATCCCATTAATTAAGCGCGCAAGCCACAGTGTATTGAGCTCTCGCCGCGAATTCCTCCAAAATTTGCGTTCGAGTAAAACCTTGAATGTTTTAGATTAAGACTAATACGTTTATTAAATTTGTATTGTGACTTTTCTCCTTGTAGGTATTACAAGTAAAAACATGTTACCATGATGTTGCATTAATTTGTTTTTTATTTCTAAAAGGAGAAATTATCTGAAAAAGAAATGAAGCGTTCATCTATCAAAACCTAATGCAAAAGTGTACCAAAAAAAAATTGTTCTCATAATTTTACGTTCATAAAATACCATTCACTATAAACATATGTGGATTATAAATTTAATAATACGTTCATCTTACCAAGAGATACTCATGTTAATGTTATGTATGATTGAAGCATAATATAACACTAAAACGCATGTCGAGGGTTTTATAAATTAATAAAATTGCATACGCCCATTACTATACACTCACGTGACGTTTAAATTTTATGAAAAATTTTCACCACCTTACACGTCTATCAATTTCAACATACTTATATAAAAAAAACCGTAACGATCCTAAAGCAAAAGAGTGCTAAAAAAGCCACGTCGCCTCCTTTCATATCGTCAGCGTCGAATCGCGGAATCGGGCATTCAGCGCTCATTAAAAAGTCTCTTCCTCTCCCGGACATATAATATATCCCCCCTTTACCACTCAACTTTTTTCTCGCGCGCTCACGAATTTACCGCGCATTTCGCCCTTACAGCGCCGCCGCCTGCACGCGCATATAGCCGACAGACAAGAAGACGCACTTGAGGTGAATGCAGCGCAGTGTGTTATTATAGTCACGGGCATCGCTTAACCGGGTGCGCCACGAGCGCGAAAAGCGCGGCTTTTGTTTGCCATCAATGAACGCGCGAGTGCAAAGACCACTCGAAACGCGCTGAATGCCTCGTAGAGACTCTCCCCGACTGGCCGATTTTTGCAGGGCTTTTGAATGTCTTGTCTCTTTTCTTCCATTTCTCCCCGTGACATTCCTGCGCTTGGCAAGGACACACACACACTCGGTGTACAAAATTACTCGCCGCATTCAAGCTGTGCACTCGGAAATTTCATAAAACCGTCGAGAGCGAATGCGTTTTTGATAAAAATCGAAACAACTGTGTGCATTGCGAAGTAAAAAACGACGCTCGTTTAATTAAAATCGCTCGGAGGCTTACGTCGCCGGCAGGCTGCGTTGATGAACTCGAGGAAGGCGGAAACCTGCGTGTACGCATGGTAGCGAGGTCGCCGTCGATAATGGTCGTCTCGTTGAACACTAACGGGGCGCCCGGCTCGATCTGCAAGGGCAAAGGCATATATTTTCGTGTAATAATAGCAAAGAAAAGACGAAACTGTACTACCATGCCCCCACAACCGCGAACGCGTAAGTGCAGAGAGATTGCTATAGGACTTCTCGTAGGCGTAGTTCTCGATAATCAACGGGTGCATTCTGTTCAGTTCGGTGTTGGACGCGTGGATGTGGTAAACGCCGTCCTCGGTGACTTCCACGCGAGGCTGGCCAGTTACCACGGCCTGTTTACCCGCGTATGGTCGTTCTTTTGTGCTCGGTAAGTGTACGTATAGCCCACATTCGGGCGGTCCGCTGGGCTTATTGGTGATTGTAACTCAAATGAGAGAATTTCGTTGGATGTCTAAAGAGTGTAATAGTCATACGCAAGAATGTTGGGAACACTTTATAGTGTATGTGATTTTTTATTTTTGGCAGTTGTATGCGTGAAATTCGATTTCTAAACTAATATTAGTGCATAAAATAGTGTTTCGGTTTTGGATATATATATATATATATAACATAATAAATTTTAAGCACACATTGCAAGGTATTTTATAGGCATTAATATGATGGTATCAAATAAAAACAGTAGCTAAATTATACTTTTCGCAATTTAAGCGTAAAATGACGTTTCACGCACGTTGTTAATTGTGTAAGATTATTGTCCAGATAGTTCGCTTACAACAAGTGTATTGTGCCATTTTACGAGACATGAGCATAAATTCCTTGTTCTAGTGTGCGTAACACTTATTTCTTTCTTTATAGGCTCGAAATAAAATTCTAATTTTCTGCACACTACTTTGCGCAAGCAGGAAAAAACTGCATACTTAAAATTAAAATTAATTTTACCCGTACTACAGGACAAATTGTGTCAAACGTACAATAATTTTATAAAATTTACATTTGGACTAATAAAAATTCCCTTAATGGCACTGAATAATGCAAACTTTTATATGCACTACAACCGAAAATATATATACATTGCTGTCGCAACAACAAAGCTTTTATCGTCCCAAGTGGCGCAAGCTAACACGAGCAAAATTCGTTTCGATAAAACACCAACGAAACACATTCGAAATATCCTCTCCGCTGACACCCACCTTCACGACCGCGACATACTCATCGACGTGAAACTCATCGGGGCTGTACCTATACCTTCCGCCTCACCGCCTCGTCAACCTTATCCTCGAGGCTCGCGATCCCGACGACCGCGGTGAGCTCGCCGTCGATCTCGGGATCGTACACCTGCACTTGGCCGCAGTCTCGCCACGCTGGACGAAGCAGCGCGCCGCCGCAGATGTAGAGATATAGCTGGTATATGGCGCGGACGATGGGCTGATGTACTCGCCGGCCTGGGATGATGATGAGGCTGCGGTGAGAAAGCGAGGGTTATACGGTGGGTATTGTTTTTAGGTAGTGATGTTATATAATTTAGTCATTGTTTTGGTAGTCTTATAGTAAAGCTGTAGTAATTGTTTGGGATAATAGATCGTTGATAGAGAAAATACACTAATATTGATCGGGAAGCTGGTGAGTTCATTTTGTTTTTCGAAAGCTTGCGGTAACTCTGACTAAATAGTTAAATTAAACATATACGTAAGTTTAAGAGCCATTACAATCTTCAAAATGTAAGAAAATACTAATTATTAATGATATCTTCTTCTACGCGTAATAGTTACTGTATTTTTTAAAATTGAACGAGAAACGTTAAGCATTTATAAACGTATATAATATAATTGATAAAATAATCGGCGATAATTACCCCATATCGTCTAGAAGGCACAGAAAAATACCATACTTGTTCTAGTCTGTAACTGAATGGCGGATTTGTAATGTAAAATGACTTCTCATCGCTTTGAAAGTAAACAGAAGCAGGGCAATATTGCGACGTGACTGAGCTTCATATTGTTAAATTAAAAATCTATATTTGTGTGCTATTAATCAATGATAAGAGGCACTCACTATTTATGTGGTTTCTTACCATAGATACAAACCACCAGATTGTGAATTTAAAACGTGTATACACCGGAACAACTAAATCAATAAAGCATCTGATAATCGTATATTTTCACAAGTGTCTTTTTATCGCTAACCCAAGTGACAATTTTAATTTCAAAACACTTACCACTACGAAACATATTCATGCTACTATATACAACAAAACTACGAAAACAAGTATCACTTAATATAATGAAATATCATAAACACATCAACACACAAATTAAGATATATCCGATAAGTCAGTGAAAAAGTATTAATCCCAGTGAGAATAATAGAATCGACTTCACGTCATTACTCCCGATATAACAAGTCGCATAACCGTTTTAATCCGAATAAACGCGAACCGCTGCCTCGGCCATTTATACTTTCACACCTCACCTCTCAAGCTGCTCAAACAGCAGCAGGCGCGTTCGCAGCTCGCATACGTGCGCCACTTTTCCGCATTTTTCGACGCTCGCGCAGCAGCGAGCAACGAAGCGCGCATCATCGGCTTTGCGCGCGCGCGCGGCGCATGAATATCACACGCTGGAAGGCTAATTAAGTCAGAGGTGGCGAGAGGCCGTATGTATATATACGTATATAGGCGTTTGAAATTCATATTGTGCGCGTGTGCTGGCGCCATCGGTAAATTTCACGGTAAGGGGAGACTCCCCCCACCCCCCACCTCCTATCTCTCTGTGTACACGCGGCGAAAATGTCGCTCGTTATACCGATAATACACACGGCGAACGGCGCGTTTTCGTTGACTCGGTTGCTACTGCTGCTGTTACTGCTGCTGGATGGCCAATTAATTTGAAATAAGCGGCGAGCGGTTGTAATTTCGGTGCGTAATGATCTGTAATTATTATTATTATTGGTGATATACCCACGAGTCGCGAAGTATAAAGGTCGATATAAATGGGAATGTACGATTCGATGTGGGTTAGAGACACGACTTGGTCGAAATTGTAAACAGTTTTGCGAATATTAGCATGTTACATTTCTATAATTTCATTTTTTTATTATATCTAACATTATTATTTGTTATTTTCATTAACTATATGTGAGTATCAAAAAATCTGTTTATATAGTAGAATTAGAAAACTACTACCGTGTGTAACATTACTCTACTACGTCTTTGTAAATGTTAAAACAATTCGTTTCGCTAAAACCACGTAAAAATGAATTCTACGCATCACCAACTCTGCGCATACAATTAATCCTCCATCGCTACGTTCAACCTTTCTCCCCCTAAATTCTGTCTCGCAGCCGCGCATAACCGAGAAACTGCAGCATTCGATATACATATATTTCCCCGTTCACATTTTAATTCCTGCGCGCGGCGGCCATATCGCAGAATCTCTGCAACTGCCTGCGGAAAAGTCCTAAAATCTGAAAAATCTCTCTCTCGCGGCATTCCACGCGCGATCAAAAGCGCATCTACATTCCGCGCGCCCGAGACCCTCTCTCCTTGGCTCTCCCTCTTACGCGGGCGGAGGGGCAAACATCCGCGCGATCTTAGCTGGCGACGTGCTCGGGGGACGCATTTCCGAGATGAAAGCCGCGAGATAGCCGGGCAATCCGTTTCTTTTTAATAGGGCGAATCGTCCCCCGTCGTTGAGAATAGCCGCTGCTGCTGCCACCGACGATATTACCGTATACGTGCGGCTAGTACTTGTATCGCGAGGAGAAGGAGGAGAACGACCCGCTGAAATAAGGTCGCGGTTTTATGGCGCTGGACGACGGTTTTTTCTTTTGGGGGAGGGATGGAGGAGGAGGTCTTATTTAAAAGGGAGAGACGTTATTGCCGGCGCGGCTGTTGGAGAGGAAGGGTTGTAATGTAAATTGTCGCACCGAGAGATCGCGGGGATAAGACGGCGGCGGGGTGGGGATATTGCGGGTTTCGATTTCCAGCGGTTTGAGGCATGCCGGTACATTAATTTTAAATATTTGAATTTAATAAATGATAAATGTCAAGTAGATGGTTTATTGGGTTGTATTTTTTAGGCTCCAATGTACATTTATTAGTCATCTTCGTTGAACCGCAATAACTTTAAATATTTTTTACAGTTTGTTATAGTAGCGACGAAGATAATTCACGGATAACGATATCAATTTTTAGTCGTCGTCAAATGAAAGTGTGTGTGTGTGTGTGTGTGTGATATTCTATACATGCATGAGTACTTATTTTTCAATTTTACACATGTAACTAAAATAAGGAAAGCGCAGTTTAGGCATAATAAAATAATGTCAAAATTAGAATCTTACATACTCTGCCGTCAACGAAAATCTAATTCGATTAACCCAACAAACATCTACAATTACACAGTATAAAAGAAAAAAAAAGAATCCAAACCAGATGACCTTTCACTATACTCTAATAATTTTAATTCGATTAAAAGGGTCTCCGAGAGCAACATCGTATTAAGCCATTACAAAGTAAAACAAGCCCTTGGTTCCCCCTCTCACGTATATATCCCGCGCGAAAATAGCTCCCCCCACCACCGCCCCAACAAAAAGCAGCAGCCCTCCGCAATCATCCCCCGAATCAGCGATCGTCGCCGGCTCTCTCTCTCTCTCACTTACGCAATCATGCGCTCGCACGCGAAAGCGCCCGCGTCACGTAATCCCGAAATAACGTGCCCTCGTCGTCGTTGTCGTCGTCATCTTGCCCCCCCCCCCTCTCTCTCTCTCTCTTACCCTTCGTCCGTATCATTTAATAGAAAAGACTGCATAATTCAGAGCCGAAATGAAGCCGGCAGCGGAGGCAGGAGGCCATCTCCATAAATAAGCCGAGGGAGAGGAGCGCGCAACGCGATACGAGCAATTGCCTTTCTTGACCCCGCGCGCGCGCACGTATAATGCTCCTAAAGTACGGGCCCCCGTGTATATACGTGCGCGAGCAAACGTATTTACGGGGGCGAGCGCGTGCGCTCGAGTGTAATATTCCACGGTGAATGATTTATCGCACGGAGGGGCAAAAGAATAAGAGGTGCGAGTTGAGAGAGTGCTGGAACACACGTGTGAGCTGATGTTGATTAAGCTGTTGAATCGCGTGTTGATTGTTTCAATTTTTCTTTTAATTGTCATTTGGTTGGATGGAGAACTCTACAGGTTGATTAATTTGAAGGGATTTTTGCTTTGTGGTACTGTAATTTCTCGAAACTTTTATTGAAAACTTTATTTTTCTTCTTTTCATTATAAAAGGACGCCGCGCCAATAACATTGGAAAGTGACTGAGGTGAAATTGCTTGAAAATTTGGTGAAAGGTAGTTCAAGACTTTCTAAACAAAAAATTTCGTATAAACTGGGGGTCTAAATGCTTCACCTCAGTCGTTTTTCCAATGTTAATGGTGCGGAGTCCTTTATACTTGGTGGTTTTCGATAATGTAAATAAATTTCAACACCATCCGGACATTATTTCGCGAGAAACCTTTAAAAACTAACAATACGGACGAGTTTGGTATTAATGCTAGATATTTAATATCTATGGATGTGTTGAAATTTCGCATTGACGTAAATGTAAAATATTTTATTGTTATGAATATATATTACTAATGCACTGACGTAGCAAACATCTATTCTATTTAAAATAGCATTTCTCATCTGACCTATATATAATTCTTAAAAGTGAGTAAAAATCGTTCCCAAGCAAATAATATTTTTTATCGTACTTCTGTTGAACGTATTTTGCTTCTCCATCTGTAACTGATTTTATTTTACAATAAAACCCATTGCGATGGAATATCAGATCGGAAAAAATATTGTCAAACGCATCCCTGTTGAGAATAATCACATGATATATAATTACGTAATTAAATCATGTACCGAAATCATCTAACGAAATCACGTGATTAATCACGTGAAGTTTTTGGCCGATTCGTCAGCTGATTTAATTACGTCATTTTCAAAAACTCACGTCATTTTCGTTTATACGAGTTTTCAATATAAAAGATAGATTACGTGATTTTTTTTAAATCACGTGATTTTAACGATAAAGAAATGTTATACTCTAGAATTTTTGTATTAAAGTCATTTTTAAGCTATGAAATGTGAAAAATTCAAAGACCTTGAATATAAAAAAAAATGAAAAAGAAGTTTCTCGTTTCTCTGAGAAGTTCGTATCTCGTTTGAAAAAAAAAAAAAAAAAAATAAAAAAAAAACCGCTGTATTACGAACCAAGTTCCTATTTAAATGAGAGCAACTACCGTGCCTATCGGATAGCAATCCTTTAAGCATCTTACACCGGCAGCCAAAAATACTGCACCACCATTCGCTGTTCCACCACACTGTCACTTTTCACGTCCGCCGCGTCACTCTCGCGACAGTGTAACTCTCACGCTGCAGGGTAATTGCGCGCGCTCTGCAACGCGCGAATCCTGATTTATTTCGGGCACGAGCGCGACGACAGCGACGACGTCGTCCCGTATTATGACGTATAAATCACGCGCCTGCGCGTTATTAAATCTTTCTCTCTTCTTTCTCTGCGCTTTTTACCCCCTCCCTCCCGCCCTCGTGTCGCGAAGTTTGAGGTTAGAAAGAAATTGCCCGGAAAAACGAGTCTATGCTAAGCCGCGCGACGGGGGCTTTATTTATTTGCCCTTGCGTCATTGTTCCTCCTCCTATTCCCGCCCGCGAATTATCGTTCCTGGCGCGTCGCCAAATTAGCTTCGTCGTTAAGATTTTCGCGACGAAGCGACGAGGAAGGATCTCGCGAGAGCGAGCGCAGCTAAGTGCTCGCGACGGCGCGCTGCAGACGCGGAGGATTGTCTGTCATCGTGTGCCTTTTCTGGGGAGTTCGCGCAGTTGGCCGATGCGAAAAACGCCGCGCGGGGAAGTATGAGCTTCGTTTTTCCGACTGTTTTTAACTTTCTGGCTCTTCTGCGGTCTCCTTTGGAAGTTCAAATTAATGTAATGGTCTTGTTTTAAAGCTGGGATTTTAAGGTGGTTCTATGAAAATGTTATTGAAAGCGGGGCCTAACAAGAAAAATATATTATTATTTCTTAGATATTGACAATTTTTTTCGTATTTTTTTTTTCAACCTATGTACTTTAGATAGCAACTTTCAAAATATACGTAGGAGTCGAATGCGGAGAAAATTGAAAAATAAAGGTGGTTAAAGTTAAAATTTTAAGCTTTGCAATGTTCAAAAATATATGGAGCCACGGTAATTTTTGAGATATTTATGGTCAAAAGTATAAAAATTTAGGTTTTTTAACCTCCTGCGTTTGACATTGAAACCATGGCAACGTCGCCATACAGGAATAGCTTACTTTGACGGCATAGTATACGTAAGCATACGCCAAATTTCTCGTTACTATATCAATTACTACGTTAATCATACGCGCATGGACAATGAATAATTTATGTCAAATACAGTTTCATAGCACTTATTACATATTACCTTAAATTATATTAAAATAAAATCTTTTATTTATAAAATATTCTAAACATACATTTAAGAAGTTGTTTTAAATTTATTTTTATGTCCTCTCGTTTGACTAAAGAGTATCCATAGAACGACCTTAATGGAAACGAAGCTTTGAATGTAAATTCAGTAAATTTAATTCGTTGACAGTGATTTTGAAGGTTATGTACGTATTTTTGTTTTTTATGTGATTTTGAAATTTTTCATATTTTAAATTTTGATAAGCTGTTTATTATAACGATGTAATCGAAAAATTCTATATTATAGTATTGTTCGCGATAATTTGTTTGGCAATTATAAAACCACTAATTAATTAGTATACGAAATGTAAGTTTTAATAGTCCTTAGTCATGATAAAATGCCGTTCTACATTCTACTCCACTCCAGTTCATTCGAACTAGAAATAAATTTTTCTTTTACTTTACCTAAGTACAATTGTTTGCATAAAACAAGTGTAAATTGGTGTCTTCAATTATATTTAATCACTGCGGGGGTAAACGAGAAAACTTTTCCACAAATTTGCTAATATCCGTTATTAATAAGATGAAAGGCCGCGAGAAGGAGAAGGCTAGAGAGAGAAAGAGAGAAACAGTCCATCTCATTTCTCTCAAAAGCACATTATTTTTAATTAATTTTCCGAGTAACACAAGCTATTTTTCTTCGAGCACGCGCGCACGGCAGAGTTTTACTCCTACACTCTCTTTCTCTTTCAACGATACAACACGATTCACTCCCTCCCTCCAAATCCTTAAATTAATTAATCAATTTCCCCGTCGGGAGGACAAAGTACAAAGGGGAGAAACGCCGCGTCGTCTCCTCCTTTCTCTCCCTCTCTCTCTTTCACTCTGCAAACTCGGGCTAAAAAAAAGTCCGGATGATCGTTTCCGATTCCTCGGCGGAAAATTTTCGCTGGAGGGTCAATTAAACCTTGTAGCGCGCATCCTGGTAATTGAATCGACTCGCCGAGCGCAAAGGAGGCTATACACGTAACGATCGTGTTTGCGATGGACTCTATTTCTCTCGGTCCTTTTCGACGACGCCGAGGATCCACTTTTATCCGGGAGGCCAAGGATTGAATTAACATGTTTCGGTGTTATTAACAGCTGCGCGACGAGTCGCTAATTATACTTGACTCTTCTTTTGTGCGATGCTTTTTCCGTCGCCTCGCTCGGTTTCTCTGCAGTTGTGTAGTGATTTCCCGACAAGTGCAGCTTACTCGATTTTTCCGGAAGTCTCTTTGCAGTTTTACACCAAATTTTTTTCTATCAGGGTGCAGCAAAGTATCAGGCAGGGTAAAGAGTTTTAAAGTTGGATGCGTATGGATACTAAAGTTTATATTTCTTACTTTTAAATAATATAACAAAAAATTGTTATAAAAGATGTTTTCTTGTGATGGTAAACAGAAGAAATTTTTGTTGCAAATAAATATCTTTTGTTTTTAGTTGTTTTGGGTTTTCGGAAAATTATCAAACATATCAACTTGCAAAACACTAAACGAACTTTTTGCAAGGAAGATTACGTCAGAATATCAGCTGCTTAATATGACATGGAATTCCACGTATAAAAATGTAATAAGCAATCAATATGCAAATTTGAAAAGCGCCACTCTACCCCTACTTAAATTCGGATTATTCTCCTTTTTTTTTTCTTTTCTTTTTAATCAGATCATCTCTTGCCATACTCTCCAGCTTTATCTTCGTGATTTGAAAGTTTTATTAGGTTCATTCCAACTTTAACTATTTTTCCCAAAGTTTGACGTCTTTTTTCCATCCTCCTCTCTCCCCGCTTCTCCTTTTACAGCGCAGCAGCAGCAGCAGCACGAAAGTCCGGGGGATGGACAAGTTTTTGACTTGAATAGAACGAGCGACATAATAGTACAAGATAGTGCGCCAGTAGAGTGAGAGAAGAGATATCTGCGCCGGAGCTTTTAGCATCTCCTTCGCTCTCTTCGCCTGCAGTCGTCGTAATGTTGGTTAGACGCGAAATTCACGATAAAGCCGTAATCTTTCGAACTCTCGTCGCTGCGCTGTATATCGATATTCTGTTGGCCTTGCGTGTAATTTCGTTGCCAATGGGAAGTGACAGCTTTTTGACGAAATTTTGCGCTTTAACAGGATTATCGTCGTTTTAAATTTCAAAAATTTTAAGGCCACTCCCGCGTTCGTAATCTCGTTATCGCCTCGTTTTATTGTGAGAGTGAAATCGGCAAACTGTCGATATACTTTTATTCTCATGTGCATGTGTTTTGGGAAAAAAAATTAATCTTTTTGTTTCAAATTTATCGGGAATAAAAGGTAAAATTTATATTTTTTCGCGTTTGTTTTAAAATAAAAGTATATATTTCCAATATTTGATTATCGCGTCGACTATACGTGCATTGAAAATTTTAATTAACGTTTTGCAGCACAAAACGTTAAAAAATATAATCCAATTTTCCTTTTTAATCATTAGCTTACCTTTTGATAAAATCCCATTTTGCATTAAGTAACACGGGGCCTCTCGAATAAAAATACCAGTTTTATTATTTTAATAATATATACATAACCTTGATAAACATGAGACAATGTATTTTCGATAGAAAAATAAGGCAATTGGTACGCGGACGGCTCTGTATTAAATCAAATCGCGTTTCCCCGAAACTTTGCATAAAATGCTAGACGACTATATTATCCGCTCCTCCCCGTACGCTGCTCTCCTGTCCGCTAATGCCGAAAAGAACTAAAACTTCCCCCCCGAAAGCGATCTCCTCGCGGATCGTCAGCGCGGCGGGGCGCAATTAGTCAAGTTTCGCCGGCCGCCGGCTCTCATAACTCATCTTCCACTCGAACTTCCGTTCTCTCCCTCTCCTCGCGAAGAGTTTAATATTGTTAATCCCACTCCCTCTCGCCCCCTGTTTACAGCTATACCCGTAGACGTAGAAATGATCCATTATATGCCCCTCCGGATGGACGGATATTTATGGGCTCATTGTTGACGAAATTGCTAGCGACTCGAGCGTTTTTCAATGCGTTTTGTCGAGCGTGGGGGGCGATTATATATGAAATTCCGGCGCGTGTATATCGGGTAAAATGGATTTTTCCCGGGCGATGTGACGGTTCGCGATGACGGCGTATACCGATTAAGTTTACGGGGAGCTACGGCCCCCCCTGGAAATCTCGTTATACCCCGGCGACTGATTCGCGCTCGTTTTCCATTTTCTTACGGGCGCGCGCGACACGCTGCGGGAAAAATACGGGGATAATTTATATTCTGCGAGGCGAGGAAATTTTTACGTCGATGTAAGGTATTAGTTTTTACAGGGCGCGGAAATGCTTTATAATTCAATTGGAAGTGAATGGGGCGGCGTTTTCTTTTTACGCGTTTTTTTTTCTTCTGGGATATATAATATATATATATAAAATTGAAATATCGCGGGATAAAGGAGGAGGAAAAATACGCCGGGGAAAATCGAAATCTACTTTTGATAAATCGGGTACGTATATAGACACGCCTGAAACGCGATTTCGCCAGCTCACGCTGATGTATTTTCCGAAGATACGCGGGTAAAAATCCCTTTCGAAAATACCACGTTATCGTCAGGCCGAAAAAAGAAAGCAAGGAAATCATAAACATTCGCCGACTCAAATTAACCCCGCGGTCATAACAATCGCTCACGTCGCCTGCGTTTAAAAGCTAAACGAGAGCGAGAGATAGAGAGCGAAATGAAGTCCGAGCCAGAAAACGTCTTTCCCTCTCTTGCGGAAATTCTCGAGGCGATTTTTCACAGGACGAGCGAGCGCACCCGCCCGAGGACAGATATCCTTAAAGATTTACAAAACGAAAAACTTTACGACGTCGTCGTCGTCGTCCGGCGACGAGGAAGAGAAAGAGAGAGAGAAACAATCGAGCCGCAAAAACGGCGAAGCGCATCGCTGCGAGCAAAAAGGTAAAAAAAGCAGCCGACCTATAAAGAAAAGTCGGGTAGAATAACGCGGTGTAAGACAAACAAACGCGCCGAGAGGACAGACACGCCACGAGTCGTTAAGTCCATTCCGCGGGTAACACACTTTTCTCCCCGTTCTCCGGGCTTTTTCGCGAATGCGCATATCCGCGAGTCAGGGCTGGGGGAGAGGGCCAAATGACGGCAAGTTTGTTCGAGCGACGATGACTTATTGGCCGGTTTATTACGCGCGATCGCGCCGCCCGGATTTTCGAGGTTTCGCTGCCGCCGCCGCCGCCGCCCCGCCGCCGCCTCCGGTGGCGAGGGGATGGGGGACAGATCGATTGCCGCGTCCGCGCGGGGCTTTGCGAGAGGGGTTATTGGTTTTCGATAGGAGACGAGAGGAGCCGCGCGCGACATCGCGCTAATATACCGGAAAATTGCGCGCGGGAGCAATGATCATTGCGCCGGCGCGTATGATGTGTCTTAATTTCGCCGGGATGGGGCGACTGTTACATATGAATATTTTTTGTTGGATGAGTGGGACAGACAATTTTAGTGTATTTTACTGCAGTATTTAAAAACCTCGTATAATACGCTAACATTGTAAATAGTCATTGATAAATACACTGGATTACAGATACAGGCGGCAAAACTAAATCGTACCCTTTTCAGAGCTATAAAAAATACATTCTCCGCATCTGACCAATAGTGCCGTTACATTATACTAATAAATAGACTGCTTCAGCCGTCTGTAAGGATAAATGATTAGTATATAATAGCTTTTACATTTATACTTTTTCATCCAATTCATATAATCAATCGATGATTTTTCAATTAACATTTACACCTTAAGGATTCACCAAAAAAAACATATGGTTTTCTTAATTAAAATCCCCACCAGTTCACCAAATCACCTCATAAACCTCCACGCGTCCCACGCAACCCCAGCAAAACAGCACCTCCGCAGACTCCCTCATCTACAAGCCGTCAAACCCTTCCCACCACACACCGACGCCACTTTAATTCAAAAAGCCAGTGGGCGCGCGCGTGCGCGGTCCAGAAATAAAGTTGCCTACGTGTGTCGAACTCTCTCTCTCTCTCTCTCTCTCTCTCTCTCGCGCATTTCGCATGCATCGCACGACTGCTCACGTCGCCGTAGCCGTGGATTTTGCCCTGACAGCGATAAAATACTCGTTAAACCGTCGACGCGCGCGTCGGAGTCGGAGTCGTCGTCGTCGTCGACGCCTTCTTTTCGGCGGCGGCTCTACGTCTACGGACAGTTGGCGAATGACCGAAATAAAAAGGGGGGAAAAAGATTGGATCGCGCGGTTTTTGGTGCGACGCGATGCGACGGCGCAGAGAGGTTTTGCGGCGCGATGAGTTAGATTTTCGGTGGAATTTCCCGGGGAGTTTCGAAGGTATATATATTTAGACTTTAAAATGAAAAGGACTGGTGATTTTTCGCCCATTTGGTGGATACTGGTTTCCTTCAAAAAGAAGTGCGTAACTTCTATTTTGGAGATAATTTCATCGTTCGTTGCATCTCCATACGTAAAGCTTGGCAGTAAACAAGGAACCACATATACGCACACATATATTTTCTAAAAATAATCCATATCCATCTTGCGACGCTTAGAGTTCATTATTTTGGCGATGAAATTTTTAGAAACATCAAAACGATTATTTAACTTTGTAATTGCATTTATTAATGTATATACATACATATCCATAAGTTATAACTTGATAAGATATTAAGTTAATTCATTTTTTAGCATTGCATAGCGTTCTTATGGTACTACTATATTCTTAAACGCCTAAGGAAGTTTTCTGGAAAATTCCAGTTCTATTAATATTTTACGACTAGATATGAATAATATAAAAAAAACACAATTATTTTTATATAGCTAAATAAATTTCATAGGAGAACCTCCTGAATTGTCACATTTTTTCCATCCGGAATTTCAATTGAGCTGCAACATGCATCTTAAAATTTGAATCATGCTTTGTCATCTTTCGATTCAGAAAATGAAACGGCGGTTAACGCCTCTGATTCACAAGACGAATGACTTATGAAATTTAATCTTCAAAATCCAGATAAGATGATGATTTTGGACAAAAATATTTATTTAGTTTCACTCACTACTAATTTT
>JAPYZP010002276.1:0-27901 GCA_030522985.1 Torymus sinensis
CTGTGGTCCATCATGAGGTTCGCCGCCCTCCTACCCTTTAAATGAAAAAAAGAAATCCGCCGCGCGAATGATTGGATCGTAATCTCGCGGAGGCGTGTACCTACTTATTGCAAAGAATTTTCTATATAAATACTGTACATCGCCGGCGGCGACGGATCGGAAGACCTCGCGAAAATTCCTGCGGCACTCGTCGCTGAGCTCGGTCACGAGACCGCAGTCGAGAATCACGATGCGCGGCGAGTCGTGCGCCGGGCTCTGCTGCACCAGGATGTTGCCGGGGTGGAGATCGCAGTGCACGAAATTGTCTTCGAAGATCTGTCGGAGGATGGTTTTTTATACTTTGGAAAAAGACCGAAAGCAAATCTAATACGACTAACCATTTTAAAAACTGTATACAATCCGATTTGCGCGAGCTTGTGACGCAAGGGATGATTGTTTTCGTACACGTAGTCATTAATAGGTCGGCCTTCGTGAAACGTTTCTACTAAAATCTGATTGCAACATAAATTACTAATTGGTTCCGGAAATGTTACTTCGGGTTTTGTGGCAAAATGTTTCGAGAATTGTACGAGATTTTGCGCTTCCAATTCCAAATCAACCTTTAAAAGTCAAATCCAATTTTGGAAATTATTATGTATAAATATATATAAAAGAAGTAAACGTTGCATTGATGAGAGGAACTAAATAAAGAAGAGATAAAGTTTCTCATGAAAATATTTTATTCATCAGATAATATTTACTAACTTGCTTTTCCATGATCTGAGAAAACTCATTTATACAGTCAGTGATGCTGAGCCATTCGAGACTTGGCACAAGGCGTATAATACACTTCGAAAAGAATCGTAGAATAGAAAGATCTCGTCTATACAAGAGCGTATATTATCATTAGATGCTATTAAGTAAATTTTTCAGATTTAAGAAAATCTTTCTTACATACTGTAAACGTTCTTTAACACACGGATGCAAAATTTTTACGGCAACTGGCTTGAATCTATCATTAGAAGACAGCAACGAACATTTCTCCTCAACGTTCGGTTTTAATAGTACGCCTAGAGAAGTGATTTACACGTTCTATTGAATACAACGTGAAAGACGTAATTTTTTTTTTTTCATTTGCACAGTATTTCTTACCCAGAAAATCGGCTAAATATCCCAAATAAAACATTTCGGCAACTAACAAATGGATACAAGTTATGTATAATTTAAAAATTAGGCAGTAACGCATTATTTCGTTTGGAAATTTTACAAATTAATCTTATACTGTATAATACGAATGTTAAAATTCTAAATTTGAGCGTATAGGAACACATAATACCACATTCTCAATTTCCAATTCGGTATCATCTTATTAGTTACTAATGAAATATATTTTATTTAAAAATAAATTTATAAAGTTCTAACTAAAGTAATCACAAAATAAAAGAAATAAATATTAATTTCGTATAATAATCTACGACGCACAGTTAGCTATCGAAAAATCAGCGCAAAGATTATCATATCAAATAATACCCATCAACTAAAACTATGGTAATAATCTGTTACATCTTAAGCCTATCAAAAAGTGCGCTACGACGCCAAAATTCTAAAGTGTTCGGATCAAAGTCCGGCTAATTCACATTGAATATTGATTATCTCAGTCGTCACACTAACAATTCGATTTCAAGATCAAAACTCTGCTTCGAAACCACATTGACGTTTACAGATCATAACTATAAAAAAATATTCACTCGCATACCTATGTGCACGGCAAAACTTTCTCGTTTCATCGTATACAATCGCTACTACGTATAATAAAACACGTAAAAGAGTGAGAGAGAACAGAAGAGTCGGGTATCATACTCTCGAAGAGGGCCGAAGGACGAGTGTCGGGGCGCCGATCGACGCGAGCCTCGGTGTCGAGAATAGCACGGTGCACTTGAGCGCAGCAACCTGAGCCCACGGGCACCTGCTCGAACTCGACGAAGACTTGACGCCAGCCTGGGCCGTAGGCCGCCTCGAGGATGTGATGCGTGTAGCGCCAGGAGTGCGATGAGGTTGTGCGCTGCAGACGAGACAAGCACGCACACACCTCCTCCGGGTATAGATCGCGACGCGTCGACATCCATTGTCCGAGCTTGATGAACGTCGGTCCCAAAAATTCTATTGCTGCGGGATTAAACGGTGTGCTTAAATGAGGATTTGGGAAATAAATTTTTCACCATACCCTGGCCGAAAGTAACTTCCGCTCCCGACTCCGAAACACGAATGTGGTATTTTCGGCCCGGGTATGGTGAAAAATAGTATACTCAACATGGGGATAAAGAGGGACACCCCAAAGCACATGTTTGCCACCCTCGCCTTCGGCTCTTTACCTCCCTTGTTGCGTATACTATTTATAAATTTTTTTTTTTTTAAATAAAAGTATGATAATAGAATAAAACTTTAGTGAAAAATATTAGAGGTGTTATTACAGTTGTTATTGTTGAAAAAAATTAATTAAAAATTCCGTTACAATAATTAGTATTGTGATAGTTACTTTAAACAAAAATTTCTTTGAATTACAAAAGATAATATCATATCAATATTGGCTAGTTACGAAGAAGACATCAAATATACTTTGATAAAATTTTATTTTATAATTGTAAAAATTTTAATTACGCACCTTTTAAATAGATGACTGGAAATGTCTTCAGGCCTAAGAATCGGGTAATACCATAAAATGATAATAATCCAAATGCTACAGTTGTTATCACAATAATCCGGATCGTAACTAACAGGATTTCCCAAAGAACACTGAAAACACCAAGTTCTTTCTTTCTACCGGGCACTGATTCTACTCTTCCATTCTTCAAGTTTACTTCAGATGGTTCTAATAGTTTGCTTTTAGTTATCGCTTTTTTCACTAGTTCAAAGTACCCATTATTTAGATTCGCACAATAACCTCTAGATAAACAACGTAATTTTGGTAGTCGCTGAAAAGTTCGTTGGGCGAGAAATTTTGAGAAAAGTGTGAATGTGATTTTAGATAGCATGAATTAATATTAAAATCATTATAAAACTTTGTTTGCATTTAAATAATGTAAAATGTATTAATTTTGTAAAATTTTAAATAATTTAAAATAAATACGAAAACTGTCAGATAGAGCAATAGTACAAAAACAAAAGAGTAAATAGTGGGCAATCCTTGAATGAATAAAGAAATAATGCTGCAAATTCTTCTATAAATAAATTTGTAATATGATGAATGACGCATGTAAATTTAATGTACACAGAGATTGAGGCACACGTCACTGCACCCGTCAACGAGTTAATTAGTTAAAATAATTATAAAGTTCTTTGTTTTTTTTTTTTTTTTTTTATTTATTTGAGGGACCTATCAAAAACGCTGATGGAAATTCGATTGTTGCGTTGGCTGAGCAGTCGAGTACACCATGCCAGGTGGCTGTTGGTGGGTCATAGCATGACTTTGGTGTTGATGAAATTCGGGAGCCCCATGGGGGCCATTCAGTCTCACTCTTTTGGGATTTTGCCCATGACTATGTTCACCATTACCTTGCTGCTGCTGATTTTGTTGCTGAAAATTTTTATTAATCTAAAATGAATATCAAAAAAACAGAATTAAACAATGGAAAACTCTACAAAATGGTGACAGTTCATGAGCAAGTAGTCGATTTGCTCACATATTTTTATGAAACTCAATGATAATAAACAAAAAAAAAGTCTATTTTGAAAACAAATTTTAAAAAATGGATTAATCGTTCAAAATAAAATTTTTTTAACTCAAGACATTGTTTTTCATAAATATATTTTCATATAGCATCAAAATCTTACTGTTTGCTGCTGATTTTGCCTAGTTTTATTTTCAGTCTTATCCTCAGTATCATCATCTGTTAAGAATTCTCTTTTTGGATAGGGAATAGGACATCCCGCGAATATACTGTAAAAATGATAAAATGTAAGAATTTTTTTTAAATCGGTAACCTATCTATAATTTCAACATACTCTGTATGTGGCAGTGGCTCTTCTTGAAAATAAGGATCTTGCATGGAATGTTCTGATGTAATCCTTTTATTTGGATCCATCATAAGTAATTTTTGTAACTGAAATTAATAGCAAATTTTAGAACAGAGATATATATTAAAAACTATATAATAGTTTGATTACTCACTAAATTGAATGCTTTACTATCTGGTTTAATTTTGTGACGATCCATATATTTCGTTAATGAACAATTAGCATAACTAAAAAAAGTAAATAACAATCATAAATAATGTAAAAACGTGTTGCAATGTCAATATTTAAGAGTATTAATATTTAAATAAGTATTACTTGGAGCGTTTAAAATCTCTTAATAGAGTTTGATGTTCAGGCATTTTTTTAATATCTTCCCAATCCTTTTCTAAAGGAAAACCCATGACATTAAATATCCTGAAAATAATATTATCGTTATAAATAGAAAAAATATGAATATTGATATAAAAAACAAAATGTACCTGTCCAATTGATCATGATGATATGGATTACTTGTTTTAATATCTTCTTGTCTACAATGAAAAATTGGTTCAGATGTCAACAATTCTGCAAATATACAGCCTATGGCCCATATATCTATAAGAGATTAAAATTAGTTGCTAGAACATAACTTTAGAAAGAATAAAAATAATATAATATGAAAATATTTCGTTACCTATCGCTTTAGTATAATGCCTTGCTCCAAGTAGTAATTCTGGTGCCCTGTACCAAAAAGTTACTACCACAGGATCCAAATCAGCAAGAGGTTTTAAAGGTGCATTAAATAATCTAGCGAATCCCATGTCAGCTATTTTAACTCGACCCCTCTCATTACCTTCACCCATTACTAAAATATTTGCTGGTTTCTAAAAAGAAATTATTATTATTAACATTAATTATTTTGAATGTTATTAAAGATAATTTTAATATTACTAAGTCTCTGTGAAGAACCCAATTGGAATGTAGATAATGAATGCCATCCAATATTTGATAAAGCAAGGATTTTACCATGCCTTTTGGCACCATAATTTGTTTTTTATTTGCTTTTGCAGCTCTATGGAATTTGATGATATGCTGAAAAAATAAGTAAAAAGTATAAGTAAATATAATACTTCCAATATTTAAAAAATGTAAACATACCCATAAGTCATGTTCTGCAAAATCAAAAAGTAACCAAACTTTACGATCATTATGAGATAAAAATACACGGATGAGAGTAATGACATTTATATGTTTAAGTTCTCTGAGAAGCTGAAATACAAAGAGAACCATTAATATTCATATACTTTGATATTCACTAGTCAAAAAGTGTTGCATAATTACTTACTGTAATTTCTCTGCAAGCAGACATAGACAATCCAGTGCCTTCGATTTGCTTCAATGCAAAGTCTTTTGTGTCTGGTCTACTTTTCAATTCGCTATCAGGTACTCTAAACGAAAAAAAAAACATCCTTTAATATTTACAAATACAAAGCCATTAAGAGAAACAAAATTATATCATAAAGTACTGTTTTACTTCAATAAAGTAAAATTTGAAACGCATTTAAATCATTAAATATAAAAAATAAGATTTCTTATGTTTATAAACATTAAAATTGAATCTATTACTGTTAAGTGTATCACTCTGCATACTCAATAATACAATACTATGCATAAGCAATAAACAATAGAACTAGGATGTATACTATTTTTTTTCTGTGAGTTATTTAAAAAAATGTTAAGAATGATTCCATTGCACACCTGATTTTAAAAAATGTTTCTTAATAAAATTAGCAAAAATGATGCCAAGCATCAGTAGGAAAACTAACCCTTCTTTTCTGCGAGCCTTGTAGACGTGGCCATAAGTTCCTCGGCCGACTTTGCATCCTTCAAACTCGAAGAGATCTTCGACCTTGATCCGGTCCTTCTGAGTTTTCATCTTAAATTCGTAATCCATCATTATTAACGTTCTTTGAACGATTTATAGTTATCAACTACAATCGGGCATCTTTGTCCTCCACTACGGCTTGACTCGACAATTGTACTTTGCTGCTCTCGTCTGTCTCATCCTTCGAAGGTCTAGACCATTGTCACCGTCATTATTGTTGGGAAGACGATATTCAAGGGTGGTGTTGATTGTTCTCGTGAAAATTCTTAAATTTTGTTGTGAAATAAAAGTTTACGTATTCGATCGTTGTTCGGCTTTTTGAGATGGAAGGTGAAGTTGTGGAGTCGGAATTTTTTGGAACAGGGAGCGGGGAAACAACCTAACCTTAAAGAAAATTCACAGCAGAAAAATTCCCTAGCTGGCATCAGTGTTGACGACGACGAAAATATTGCCAGTGATAATCACTAATCGGTAAACAAGGCCACGGCACGGAATCACGGAAGGCATTTTGTTAGTTAGCTTCGTAAAAACGGGTCATCTGTCAAGAAACGACGTTTTTCGTCCAAATGTTTTTCAACAATTATATTTTTCATTATTTGTGACGGAAATAACGTTGCGCCAGAGCACGTTCAATTAGATTTTACACTAGATACAGGTGAGATTAATATTGACCTTACCAAAATACAAGCAATCAATTGTCTTATTGTATATGAATCTACTAATCGTTTTAGACAATTTTTAGCTAAATTTCATCATTTTTTTCCTTGTTTCATAATATTAGGTGTTTATTAACGACCAGAAGATGACGTTGATAGAAGGAGTAGGGGATGAAGTCTTAGACTTTTTCATTGTTGTTGGGGTCTTGTTAGTTGGTTATATAGCATGGTGTTCAACAAACATTGCCGATCAACCTTTGATACGCACAGTGCTGATTTTACAGCACCGAACTCGCACACGAATTGCTGCATTGCGGGCTAACCAAGCATTGGCTCTAGCCCAGCAACAGCGTGTTCCAGATAATTCAGAAAATGAATCTAGACAGTCGAATTCAGGTAGTAGTAGTGAAGTAGAAGCTAGTTGTCCAGAATCATCTCTTCCTGGTAAGAAATGAAACGTCATTAAATTGGACATGTATGTACAAAGTATGTACTCAATACTCTTATCTTTTGCAGCCACAAGTCAAGTTTCTACTAATTCTACTGAAACTCCAGCTGCTACAAATGAGGAAGTTCTTATACAAGCTATGGATTCCTTTAGTAATGAAGAAACAACATTGCTGCAGCAAGAAACTAAGGTAGATGAAGTAGAAAAGACTTCAACAGAAACTGAAACAACGACAACGACAGCATCTTCAGAGTCAGAACAAGCTGAACCTGATTTGTCTGATAGTAGTGAACATAAGATTTGCATAAAATTGAAATTTATTAATGATGACCAGAAACTAGTCACTGGTAGTCTCAAAGAAATGCTTGGTGACTTCAAGAGGTGAATTATTATTTTTAAAGCAATAGCATTTAATATTTATTGACTCAAATAAAAAAATACAATTAAACCAACATTTTAAATTAGCTTTAATTTATACATATTTCAATGTATTAACTGATACTAGTTTTGCATTTCATTTTTTCATAAATAATTTAGAATTTATAATAATAAAAATAAATAATATTTGCATTATAATTTTTTGTATTATATTTCAGGAGACACTTTCAATTGGAGCTTGAATCTAGAAAATTAGTACGATTAGTTTTCAATGGGCAAGTTCTTCAACCAGATAATACTACTTTGGAGCAATGTGGATTTTTCAATAATTGTGTTGTTCACTGCTTAATTCATCAACCTCGCCCAGCTTCAGTTGCTTCAAACTCATTGGATAGTTCCTCGCGTTTGTATTTTAATCCTCCACCCTTTCAGAATCTACCAGCTGGTACGGGTCTTGGCTCAGTACAAACCGAATGGGACCTCAGTAGGCTGCTGGTCAGTGTTGTAACTCTATTTTTAGGCCTTGCCTGGTACTTCAGATATAATTATGCCCAATTATTTACTGTGACTACGACAGTTGGATTGTTTGGACTTACAGCGATATTTACAGTCACAATATTTGGACATTTGTTTCCTGATCAAGATAGTATCAGAAACATTGAGTAAAAGAAGACTTACATTTGACCATGAAAAAAGGTTTTAATTTCACACCAACAAGGAATTGAAAATTCATTGTGAAAATAATGCAAATAGATTTACTTGTATTCTCACATTGGTGCTGAAAAGAGTTAAATTATGTTGACAGTTTGATTTTGAAGAAAAAAAAAAAGAAACTAGAAGTGGAATTCATATTGACTGATCTGGATGGAATATTTACTTATATAAAGATTAATACTTCAAAAACAAAGTTAATAATGTGTGATCTATCAATAATAAAAATTAAAAAAAAAACTAAAAAGCTTAAAGAAGAGCAAGGAAGAATTAATGTACATTCTTGTGTTTGAAAGAAGCATTTATTGAAAATTTTTCAACTGTGTGAAATGCCACGAATAGTGTATACAATTATTACTGATGTATATTGTAATATAACATTGTTTTCTCTCATCGTCTTTTTTTTGTTAAGCGGTGGCTTTGATGGTTACGTTCTAAGTAGTTATTTTGCTCATCATAAATAATGAAAAATTCATTACCTACTACTAAAAATATTTATTTTATTTGATGAATAAAAATGTTTTATTGTAAAATCTATAATTTTTTTATTACATAATGCGATTACTTATACGTGAATAAAAAAAGTAAAAATTAACACAACATTGAATGTTATTTTTTTAATTTACCTTTTATTAATTTAATTTATTTTTTATTCGTAGATATACCATGCATTTACCGATTGAGTCTGCTGCAGGTCTGGCTGCACCGGTGCAGTTGAAGTTAGGGGTGTTTCGCTGATTGGTCAATTCCTTTGATGCCCACAGTTTCTTCATAAGAATACACCAATCAGTGAAACGCCTCTAACTTCAAAGCAGTAAGCGCGGTTGAAGTTGTATACCTATATGACAAACATATAGACTGTGTACATATTACTTAGTTATAACTAATTTATTTTAGTTGAAATTTACTGTCCATTATTTTTAAATAAAGTTGGACCTTCTTTAAAAACTTATTTTACATTTCCATAATGAATTCTGCATGAATCAATTAAGGTTAGAAATATTTCTAAATTTATACAATGATTTATCAATGATTAGTACAGGTACGATCTAACCTAAAAGTTGGATGAAATTTGAAAAAATTAATGTCGCAACAATGTCATCTCAAGAAACAAATATTGATTGTGAGAAGATGAGCAATATTTTTGAAAACAAAAATGTGGATTTAGAGGCCTATAGGAAATTAGTAAAAAATTACATAGATTTGGTAATTATAATCTTTAAATTCTTCAAGTTTTAAACTTGAAAATTAATGATTTACATTTTAATTCATCATTTCAGCATTTGTATAGTGCAGCTTTATTTTGGGCAGATAAAGTCCTTTCTTTGAGTAATGAAAATTTAAAGGATGTTTGTGTTTTAGCACAATGTATGTACTTAATGAAACAATACCACCGTGCTGCTCATTTAATAAGAAGTCGTAGTTTAGAAAAGGTATCATTTATAAAATAATAAATTTGTATTAATTAAAATAATTTTGATGTGATTGCATTGCTTTTTTACGTTTGCAGAAAAATGTAATGTGTCACTACATAGTCATTCGATGCCTGCTTGAGGCAAAGGAATACTCAGAAGCAGTTCAAGTCATTAATGAATTCGAAACATTAACAAATTTAAACCAAACTGATGCAAGTTTTGACGATCAATCTATTGTAATGGAAGACTCTCCAAAAAATGTTAGTTGAAAATATAATATTATATTTTTTATCCTATCATTTTGAAAATATTTTTTCATTTTAATATGACAATAATATGTATTAAACTGTACTTATTTTAGGTACAAAGTGCTATTTTATATGTTAAAGGAAAGGTATATGAAGCAATGGATAATCGAGCAGTAGCAACAGAATGTTATAAGCAATCTCTTCATTGTGATGTATATTCGTATCAAGCATTTGAAGCTCTTGTACAGAATCAAATGCTTTCTGCAGCAGAAGGTAACTTCTTTTAAAAAACATTTAAATAATGCATTAATCACAAATTTTTTTTATTTAATTATTTTAGAAAGGGAATTATTAGATTCATTACCTTTTAACTCTCAATGTAAAGAAGCTGATGCTGAGTTATTAAAATTGCTTTACGAAAGTAAATTGAAAAAATATCAAGCACCAGCTGACTATAATTTACTTGTGTCTTGTGGAGCACTTGTTAGAGACCGTTTGAGACCTAATTTAGATATCCAAGTTGCTCAGGCAGAAAGATTATATTACAACTGTGATTATCATCAATGTTTCACACTTACAGAAAGGTTTATATTACGCATGTTGAAATTGTAAAATAAAATCTTAAATAATTATATTTTTTGTTTTACAGAATATTGAAAAATGATCCTTATCATAGTGGTTGTTTACCAGTTCATATAGCTTGTTTAGTTGAATTGAGAAAAACCAATGGTATTTTATTTTGTATTGAAAAGTAAAATATTTGAAAAATCTGTTATAAATTAACAAAATAATATTTTTTTTTTTCATTTTAGCATTATTTTATTTAGCACATAAATTAGTAGATTTATATCCAGATTTAGCACTATCGTGGTTTGCTGTTGGCTGTTATTATTATAGCATAGGTAAGCACAACTAATCAAATAACCTAGTAGTATGCTTTTTAAAAAATTTATCTTTATAGGTAAAAGTGATCCAGCTAGACGGTATTTAGCTAAAGCTACATCTTTAGATCGGTTATTTGGCCCTGCTTGGCTCGCATATGGTCATTCATTTGCTGTTGAAAATGAACATGATCAAGCAATGGCTGCTTATTTCAAAGCATCACAATTAATGAAGGGTTGCCATTTACCTTTACTTTATATAGGTCTTGAATGTGGTCTTACAAATAATTTAAAATTAGCCGATAAATTTTTTCAACAAGCTCAAAGTATTGCACCAGATGATCCATTTGTTATTCATGAAACTGCGGTCATAGCTTTCTATAACTCAGAGTAAGTATCTTTTATAACTTAATTATTTAAATAATGGATTAATCAAATAGCACAAATTATATAACATAAATTGCATATGCAGTAGCAGCAGAAATTAAAAAAACAAGTAATGTATCTCATTTTTTCTAGTTATAAAACTGCTGAAAAGCAATTCAAAGAAGCAATGAAAAAAATTCAAAATGGATTAAAAGATGTTGTTATTCCGAATAAGTGGGAAGCTTTGTTAAATAATCTAGGACATACTTGTAGAAAAATGAAAAAATATGAAGAAGCATTGGAGTACCATCAGCAAGTATGCAGAATCACTTTAATTGCATGTTATGTAATCTAAAATATGCACATATTTTATTATCAATATCAACAGGCACTATTCTTAAATCCATTGAACCCAGCAACCTACTCATCAATTGGTTTTATTCATGCAATGATGGGTAATACATCGGATGCAGTAGATGCATGCCACAGAGCATTAGGTCTAAGGAGAGATGATACTTTTACGACAACACTATTAGGTTTAGTTATGGAGCAACTCATTACTGAGAGCCCTCCTTTTCCAGGTAAAGATTAATCTTGTAAATGATATGAAATAAATTAATATTAAAAATTTATAAAATAAATTATTAAATTTTTAATTTTATAATATTTTTAGATGCGCCCTTAGATATACCCAGGTATCAGTTTCCTGATCCACAAAGAAAAGCAGAATCGTCTACTGCAGAAACTACATCAACTTCAGAAACCCAAGATCAACAAATGGACAAGTTGCGGGTAAACTTGTTTTCTGCTTGGGGAGAAAACTCTGCTAATAAGACTGAAGAATTTTCCAATAGTGAAATGAGTTCTGAAGTAGAAATGCTAGATTCCTCAAATATGAAACAAGAATAAATAAAACGGATTTTTACCTTGTTTATAAAATTGAGTATTTTATTAGTAATAATTTTATTTTATAAAATTAGTGTACAGTAAATATTTATATTTTGTTTAAAATGAATTAAATTATTTTCAAAATGAATTTATTAATAATTGATCAAAAAGAAAACGCCCATCTTAATAAATTTTCTATCAAACATTAAAAGGTATTTTCAATTAGGATTTTAAACATGCAAAACGAAATAATAATTAAAAATATTTTGTAATGCATAAAATAAAATATAGATGCATTGCAATACAGACCAAGTATATGTATGCAATATTAGTTACATTATATTCATTTTTCAAGATTTGATTAGAGTAAAAGAGTAATAGCAGTTATATATTAATTGCTATATAACACAATAAACTTGAAAAATGTATGATAATTATTATCAAAAGTGAATAAATTTTTTTGTTTAGAGAATAAGTGAATATGGGTTAAATAAATATAAAGATATTATTATGAAAAATCACTTAAAATATAATTATAAATATAAAATTTTTTACAAATTTGTACATTAAGAATAACTTTATCTCTTTTATGATGAGACATGTTCAAGAATTCCTTGGCGAATCAATGCTTCACATTGTGATCTAGGTAACAAATGATAGGTATTTTCCTTCAGATTAACAACTTGTCCATCATCAAATTCAAACTTCCCATAATCTTGTATACATCGTACCTGTAAAAACATTTATAGTTATGAATATTATGTATAAATTATTTATATTATTTGGTAAATGTTTTTATCTCTAAACTGACCTCTACATATAATGACTTAGGTGGCTGAACATCGTTTAGAATGTTTAAACCATCCTCTCCAATAGATTTCATGTATGTAGCCAAAGATTTGTTGTATACTTGGAACCATTGAAGTTCAGGATTTATTAAATTACTACTTATTTCAGGAGGCAAAATGCTACCTAATTCCCATCTTGCTTGCCTTAATCGTCTCATTCTGTGATAAAGATATGCTAATAGACAACGTTTATTTCTTTTCATAGCAAAATGACGAACAATTACTGAATTTTTTGGTGTTGTATTAGCTTCTGTGATTGTGTTCCTTAAGATTGTACAATTAAACATATAACTTAAGAAATTAACTAAAGACTTGGACTAAAATTATTCAAATACTTACACATCTTTTGAATTTTCTTCATACAATGTTTGGATTTCTTCCAAAACTTGATGAAATATTGCTTCCTAAATAATATTGTATTAAATATATTATTAAATATATTATCGATATTCATTTTTAATGCTTAGAAATTTATTTTATTAAAAATAACTTACATTGAATGGCTTGATTTCTTCAGATTGATCGAGTTCATTAATTAATTTTATGGCATCTTTTCCAAACATATTTATTTCTTACTACTATCAACGTTTTTGACTTCTATTATTAATATTTATATAATAATTTAAAGTTTAATAGCATTAGTTATTTACGAAAAAATAAACATTGATAACGAATGTGTTTACAATCTTACTGCTAACAATAACACCAGTATAATGAGTTTTTAGGTTAAGAACCACAAGCATAGCAAAATCTACCTTATCCACATACCTATGTATCATGGAATGGTACGTCTTATAGGTAACATATGTTTCTACTTTATCAATCAGCAATATCATATAACAGATAGTTATCATATTTATCAACGCATGTTAACGGGGTGGCATAGTCTTACCATTACCGACCGAGCAATTGACGCAGTTTCAAGCTTATTAAGGGGATGCCTTATACCGACAGAGTTCTTCAAAAACATTGTGGTCGGTACGGCAGAGAATTCTGCCGATATAAGGCATACCCTTAAAAATAAAATACGTAAAATCACAAAAAATCAAGACAACACTTCGCTGCGGTTTTGAACGTTCTATCACCCAGTACAAGTTTGAAGTCGAAATATCAAGTGGTTTTTGCAAAAACTTTGAACGAAACCGAATTTTGTTTTGTTCAAAGTTTACCGCAGCGAAGTATTGTCTTGATGTTTTATGATTTTACGTATTTTATTTTTAATAAGCTTGAAACTGTGTCAATTGCTCGGTCGGTATAATGATACAGCTATGGAACCCCCTTTATTTCAAATTACCATATAATATCTAGATTCTTTATATGTTATGTAATTTATCTTGCATGTCAACATTTTCATCAAAAAGAAAAATTAGTAAACTCTGAAACGAAAAAAATAATAAAGATGTTCTAGTTTGTAGTTAGATTATTTTAAAATAAAAAGATTATCACATCACATATAGAATTTTAATTTAAACGGTTATTGGTCACTAACTTAACTATATTAACTATTGACATTTGGAATATTTATTAATTTATAGTCGGCGTTTTTTAACGGGATAAGGGGACGCCAATAACTTACCCATGTTTGTTTTCCAAAGTATTTTTACAAAATTTACTTTACAAAATAATTAATTTTTTACTTTTGTTATTTGTAGGCTATGTTATCTGTACGAGTTTTTAAAAAGATTTTTTTTTAAATTATGGTAATTGATAGTTTCAGCTCAAATTTGTCAGGAATAGCTTTACATTTATATATGAAACGCGGTCGCAGGTCTCAAAGTCTAAAACTCCAAGAATGTTTTAATTTATCTAATGAAAACACGATGTAGTGGCTATAGCATGTATACAGCGCCACCCTCCCTTTATAATACAGACGCTTCGGCGTCGTCTTGAGGACTATACTTTCTTTCTGTAATATCCAACATCACATGATAATATTCGTTAGTAGGTAGGTATACTTAACACGAATTTAGATTAAAATACTTTTAGTAAGAGCATTATGCTGCTTATTACATTACTTTAGTACCTATATTGATGCCTAAATTAGGTACAAAAAAACTTTTTCATCAAAGATTTATTTGCTTACTGATGATTTAAATAACTACAGTTATTACCGCTAAAAGTAATATCATACGTAATAAAAATATTTTTATAAGTTGACAATATATTAACTTAAATAAGAACTGAAAGTGATAAGCAAATTTATCTAAAATATTTTTAGCAATTTTTTTTTTATTATATTTTACAGCTATCTGAAGTCCCCTTTGCGAGTTTTATATAGCTCTGCATTACTGTGCTATATAAAATTTTTGTGTGTGTGTGTGTGTGTGTGTGTGTGTGTGTGTGTGTGTGTGTGTGTGTGTGTGTGTGTGTGTGTGTGTGTGTGTGTGTGTGTGTGTGTCACGTGGTATCGCACTAAAGAGCTCTGGTGGTCCGGAACCCATCTAAAACTGTAGGTCCCCATTACTGCGCGAGTTACTAAAGGTGGACACATTTTTAACAAAATGACTATAGGTATTTTTAAATACTACTTTTCACAGATTTAAAAATAAAAATCTTACTTATAATGATCGATATAATCCGTTATAAAGAGAATATATTCCAATAGAAAGACGGGAATACGCAAATGTAAACAAATCTAATTGTTTTATAGGGCTTATTTTAATAAAATTTACTTTTTTATTCAACAAAATAAGAAACATTTAAAAATTCGCTTTAATAAATATATTTTTATCCATATAAAAATACATTCGTATTTTTATAGAAACGAAATATTTATTCTTATTGTAAAACCCAGAACTCCTGCTTAATTGTTATTAATAATAAATGATCGATGCAACGATATTTATTAAATGCCAAATTGATAGAAATTCAAAGTTTTCTTAACGTAAATTTTTAACATACAGAAGATGGTTACGAAATAACTATTTAAATAATGAAAAATTTGTTTAAAACAAATTTCAAATTGAGGTCAAAGATGTTGCTCTATAAATTTCTATACGATATATTCTGTATAATACTCAAACACATTATAAAACAGTTAACATGCAAATAAGAAATTATAAGATGCATTACATTAAGGATATTTGTTTAGGTTAAAAAAAACAATGTTTTATGTGTTATATTTAAATAATTTAATAACAATAGGATAGATAAGTACATTTACAGTCAATTAGGATAAGAAAAGTATATACATAATTATTCTTTCCTATTTCTAACTAAAGGAACAATAATAGTTATACTTCCTGAAGTCCTAAGGTAATTTTACCTTATAAAAATAAACTAAACATTTTCGTTTTATTTATAGTGTACAATAAAAGAAAATAAAGAAGGTAGAAAAATTTAAACTTATTGAAATTAAATGTACCTATAACTATTATTATACAATTTGATTAAAAAGATGACTTAAACAAGAGTTATTTTACATAAAACACAAAATAAAAGAAATTTTAAAAAGATTTACAAAAAATAGTAAAAGGATATATGTGGCGGTTCATATTTATGAATTCATGTAAAGAACTACATTATAAATACATTTTAAGGATTTATTTATAGATTAAGTTTACTTCTATAATGTACTATGAGTGAGGGATAATTTACTAATGTAATTTATTTAGGATTTGGTTGTTTGTAAACGTCCCTGAATTTATTATTTAATAAATATATGCTTTAATGCTGTAAATAAATGTGACTGTACAGACTGAAATAAATATAGATAGTTTTAAAATGTATTTGAAGACAGTCGACTTAAAAAAAGTATATGTGGAAAATTTTTCTGCCTGTCACAGCCATATATATATGTATGTAATATGCATATATACGTCATTCAATAAGATAAAAAAACGGAAATAAAATTTGTAAGGACAGTAACACTAAATTTTTCTGATCGATAAACTTATAGTTGACACTTTTTTAATATTATTTATGTAATTCTTCATATGTACAAATAATTAATATTTACAATACTTTTGCTTAAACTAGATATACGTTACTAAAGTAACATCGTTTACGATATCCTTTCCTATTTGCGTCAATAGAAACTCGATCGGAGGCATGTCTCTTGCTATAATAGGTTTCTTTTTTGCTTGAAATTCTGTTATCCTCATCGTTATAACAACACATCAACACGTACATTATCACTTCCCTTTCTCGCTCGCAGAGGTTCTCCCATTGTATATGACATTATTTATTTTCTTATTTACACACAATCTTTTATAAAATTCTTTCATATACGTTACGTCTAAGAGTCTCCGACTAGAGCCCGAGAGAAACGCGCCAGGACGAGTAGTTAGTTACCCGTGTGAATTCGTTACATCTTGGTCGCGATTTAAAAGAAAAGTGCCATTGCGGAAACATCTAGGTTTTTGATTGAAAAGGCCCTCGACTTTCTTTTATTTTTTTTTTTTTTTTTTTTTTTTTTTCTTTTTCTTCTTTTTCTTTTTTTGCTTTTTCTTTTTTTTTCGTGTTTTTTTGACTTTTAGTTGAAATGAAAGATAGCTAATTCGAAGACGCTTGCTCTCAATCTGTCGTGCGATCGCCGAGAGAAAACGTGCTCTCCTCCCCGTCATACTTTACCTTCGTTCAAATCGTTTATTTATAAATTAGAGCTTATTTACTTCTGTTTCCTTCATCAATGAGGCCTGCACATCTAACTAGGCTACGCAGGCTTTTTTACGTGTATTTTCGTGTATATGTTTTCAATTATGCGCGTGTAATAATGTTTGTTCGCGATGGATTCCCTGTGTGTGTGTACGTCTATACAAGATTTACTTTATTTTCATTAGAGGTATAACACCGTAAGTCAAATTTCACACGACGACACAGTGGCAGTGTTTTACTCGCGCTCCCGCGGATATTCATATGTTCCGCGGATATAATGCAATTCATACGCAAGTTTTTTCCCTCTCTCTCTCTCCCTCTCTCTCGCTCTCTATTTCTCTGTCTCTTCGAATCGTCGAGTGTGCGCATGCACGCGTCGCGCATAAGTGCGTGCGCATATATGCGCGCGAAATATTTGGCTTACGTAATTGCATCGCACGAGAAGTGCCGCCTAGTCGCATCGCACGTATCTTCTTCCTCGTCGTTCACCTGCCTTTGCCGTTCTTTTTTTCGGTTTTTTTTTCTTTTTTTTTGTATAACTCCGACTCTTCTGTTTTTATCGCTAATAGACTTACTTTACGTAAACCACACGGCGAGCGCCGAGCGCCGTAATCGTCGCGGTCGTCGAGCTTTCAAGGATCTTTCGTTTTCCCCAACATCGTCACTTTTGACTTGGTGCGTTTGTTCGTTTCTATAATACGAGTGAGTGTGCGCGAAAACGGTGAGAGAAGAAACTTTTGAAATCTCGCGCTCGAGCTCTTCTCCCTTCGCGAGAGAAGAGAGAAGAGCTTGCACATTGGCTAAGGAATGCAATTTGAAAACTTTATCAACACGTCATATATATATATGTATATATAATCTGCTTTAAAACACTCACGAAAATTTCGAAAAACTCACACACGAGAATTACTTACATAAAACGCCCAGCGCTTTTTTTTTCATATCGGGACAACGTCATACATTTAATCTTTGTCTTTATTTTTTTGGCTCAAGTCGCCGACTTTCATTGAAAATCAGCGAGTCGACATTTCAAGTAAAAAGCTTCTTTCGCTTATCATGTTTACTTGTAAAACATAATTCTTATAATTTATAAAACGTTTTAACGACGAATAAAAAGTATATCAAACATTATACAATTATGTACTCGAAAATCGAAAAATATATACGATTAAAAAGGGAAAGAATCATATACAAATAACGCGAAGTCGCGTGCGTATTTCACCCCCTTAAAAGAGTATAATTGGCAAAAGTGCCTAACGAATCGCGCGCTGGCGATTCACCACACTCTTTTGCCAATTTTTCTCAATATATTTATAAATGCGTACTCCCCCTCCCACCCCTCGTGCGTGCGTGTGTACACGTATATCCAAAAGCTTCTAAATCTCACTCGCGAGAAGAGACTCGCGACTTTCGAGGATCCCTGAAAGCTCCCACCAATGCCGTACTTCGACTATAAATACGGCACATGAACCGCATACCCTAGTTTCCTCCGCCTCGTCTCTTTCTCTCTTTCTCTCTCTCTCTCTCCCTCTGCCTCCTCCTCCTTCTTTTCCGATATAGCGTGTGGAGTTAGCATCTATAAGCGCCAACTCTCTCTCTCTCTGTCTTTCTCTCTACACGCCATCGGAAAAAAACGAGGGAGGAGGGAGAGTGTCATTGTTGCGCGCACGCCTATGTGTATATATGTACGTGCACGACGCTCTCGTTTCAACCTCTATATATCTTAATTCGCCTCGTACTATTTTTCTTTTTCGTCGCAATAGGAATCTTATTATCTTATGCAATTAGAGCTAATGTCGTTTGTACCATTGATGTGGGGGAGTTGAGACAATGTGTGTGTGTATATTATATGCGTGTGGGTGAGAGCGTGCTGGGGTGGGAACGCGCGCGCGCTCGAGCGCGCATGTCCGTCCCTTGCGTTGCACGCGGAATAAAATTGTCGGAAGTGCCGTATATATGTATATGTTTATTATATATAAACACACGACACGCGGGGCTTTAAATAGTTAAGACGGCAACACGCGTCCTCTCGATTTCTTCGTTAACTCGTGGCTGCCGAGGAATTTCTTCGTCGTCACGTTTATCTATTCGTTTATTGCTCGCGCGTCCACGTCCGACAATTTTTCCCTTGTCAATCTTCCATAGCGCTTCTTCGTCTTCTTTAACTCTGCTACTCCTTGTATAGCTCCGCTCTTCGGGCGTGCGATCGAGCTTCCCGCTACTTTCTTCGTTGAAGTCGCGCAGCCACGTTGATCAATTCACACGTACCGGCCACTTTCATTATCGCGTTTATGATTAGGAACATTTTGAATAACTTCAAGATTCGATTTTAGCCGTCGCGCTCAATCTCTCTCGCGACCGACCTTCGACGTGTACGTTCGGTACGTATGTACAGCTTGCGAGTGAACGAGCGAGTGCTGAGAGGGGAGATTATTCGCTTCGTCGTTGTGCCTCATTCTCTCTCCTCTCTCTCTCTCTCTCTCTCCGCCTCGCATTTTTCTTCTACCACAGCGTTCGTTGCGCGAACGCATGTGTGTATGTATATATGTGTGAGTGTGAACGCCGTTCTCCTCGTTCTTCCTTGACTTTCGGATCCGCGCCGTGGCCTCGGCTAATTTATTCGAACAAGGCGAGAATGTCGTCGTTCGATGGCGGATTTCCGCTGCTCGCGCCGCTGCTCGGCGGCGTGTTTAGGTCCGGTGGGTCCAAGTAGGAGAGCAGCTCCATAGGGTCGACTCCGTTGTCCGGTAAGAGCTGTGACAAAATTAATTCTTTTCGTTAGCCTCGCCGTTATCCCGCTAGCGGATCTGCTCGCGCGCTCATTCGAACTTTTAAGGAATTACTTTGACTTTAGACTGAATTACCATTGCGCTGCATCGTAATTGCAAATTGTGTTTTTCTTTAATAGATAATGCAGAATTTATAATGATCAAAGAATAAACATCAGACGGCGCCGCGGAGCTCATTTCAATGCTAATAAATGCGGCGCATTAATTTTAAAACTGTAGTTTTTTATTCAACAATTCGCGCAAACCCGACATTGAAATATATAAAAGTTTTATCATTGAAAATATATCAGTAAATGATCGAGACTCACGTTTAGCGTATCCTCAGTGCTGTTGGCATCGATCACCGAGGTCGGGTCAAAGTTGAGGTCCGAGCCGATGATGTCGGAGGTGTCCGTGACACCGGGGACACCGCTGCCCGTCGACGAGTTGAGATTATTGCCGCTGGTGTCGTGCCCAGCTACGGAGGTCGCGACGCTCGGGGGGCCGCTATTTCCGCCTCCGCCGTTGCCCGGCGTGTGGGGTGTGTGCGGCGTGTGGGGCATCTGTAAAGAAAGTTACGTATTTAGTACTCGAACCAAGAGACCTGGCACTTGCTTTTCAGCCTTATCCCAATGAGTTTATTCAACCGCGAGTATGTTGAAGACTTTAATGTCGAGAAATATTAAAGTTATTATATCAGAGCGGTTTTATATCGGCTTTAATAATAATAATTCAACGTACCTCAGCTAGCTTATCCATAGCATTGAGATGATCGAGCGAACTCGTATGATCGTTAAGGTGTCCCATTCCGCCTGCACCAGGATAGTCATTGGGGCCTGGTGTGCCACTTGGGCCCATGCCGCTCATATCGCTGGGATTGCCCATGCCACCCGCGCCGTTGCCCATCTGATTCGAGTTGGAGTTGGCCTGAGACATTGGCGTCGAGGAGGGCGTACCCGGGTTTCGATGGCTTCCCGCCTGTCCCTGACCGTAGCCTTGCTGTTGCTGCTGTTGCTGCTGCTGTTGTTGTTGCTGCTGCTGCTGCTGCTGCTGGGACTGTAACTGTTGCTGCTGTGAGCTGCTATTCATCATAGAGCCGCTGGCTATGCTGTTCATGTCCGGAGGCATGTACGGACTCATCGCCTGGTGGTTGGTTGCATCCATCCAGCTATTCATCGTTGGCATGTTCGTGCTGCCGGGCGACATAGCTTTCGTCATTTTCTTGGATTCGTCCTCTTCGGACTTCTTGGGTTTCCAGTTGGCCGAAGAGTCTATCGTAACCTCTTCCACATCCGGCGAGTTCGTGTTATTCAGTATTCCCCACATGTACTGGTCAACTTCAAGGCCTTCGAGTTGTGCTGGTTTCCTGGTGAAAGAAAAATGAAGTTTCAAAGTTAGCATTAATATTTAATATTGTTTGTTCGACAGATGAAATTAGTCAAGGTAACTTACGTGCAGACTGGACACCTCCAGTTTCCTCGCTCGCAATTCAGTTGTAAATAAGATTCAAGATCGAAGCATTGGATGTGCTTGCACTCTTGTCCTCTTGCTGGCAACGTAATTCGCTTAAATGTTATTGGACATTTCAGCGGCACCTGAAGAATAAATTGAGTATTAATTTTAATCTCAACGATTGAATTTCTTTTTTTTTTAATAGACAATAATTGATAAGAAACAAACCATTACCTTTATCGATGTCTGCTCCACCACATCCTTCTCGCCAGGCATACCGTTATTCGCCATTGTACTGCTGAAGTTCCTCTTGATCTTTGCAACGCCGTGTTCCGCGGTGAGCAGCCTCTTTCGCAACAAACCTTGCAGAACACTTTGCACGCTCGGTCGGTGGACCAGTTGGAGAACAAATAGGTGCGACTGCGCAAAAGCAAATACGTGAAATTAGTACCGAGGTTAATCCTCTATTAATACGGCAGCTGCCGATGTATCGTAAAGCGGCGGCCTATATTTATCGCGCTTTTATGATCGGGGAGAAGTAGCTTTTGCGAAGCATTAAGCAATACTGAAATCATTCCTCGACCGATATTTTGCTCTTGCATATTTAAAAATTTTATTTCTGTTTCTAAAATCAGCTTGAATAACCGTCCTTTTTTCTATTAACATTTATAATAATTAAAATTTTTAACATTTACACGTAATAAATTTACATATGCTAAAATTATAAATGTAAAAAAAATTTTAAATTATTCTTTATGATGTTTATAAGACGATGCCCGTAATCGTAGGCGGTTGAGAATTTACTCGATTGTTCGCGTGTGCTCCACATGCCCACGTCGACGCGCAATTACGTCTCTCCTTCGGCGGTAGTATAAATCGATGACGACGACGAAATGCCCGATTGTCGTCGTTACAGAGAGGGGAAACACAGTGCCGCGTAAATAGTCGCGATAAAACCACCGCTGGAATCGCGTTATAAATTATAATATAGCACCCATTAAGCAATTTTAATACCTCGACGCAAGAATTAAAAAAACAGATATATAGATATACTTACACAGCAGCATGCAGCAACCGTAATTTGGATGGTGTTGCGTCCTGCCTGGCAAATGTCCTTGAGGTACAGGGGTTTGTGCGACGATTTGTTCTCGCCTCGGTCTATCATGAGGGGCGTCGCGTTCACAGAGATCTGCACACTCTGCGGCCAGTTTGTGTTCATCTGCCGATCCTCGTGGTGGAAGCATTTCAGCTGGAGCTCGAGATCAGGTCGCCACATGAGCGTCTGATGCACAGTCGGCTTTAGTTGGAATACGTGATTGCTCACGGCGAGGTTGTGCTCTAGCCGGAATGGCGCTAGGAGGATGCCGTCTCTCACGGGGAAGGTCAATCGCAACTCTTCTTCTTCTAAAAACAAAGGAAACGATCGTTTAATACGGAGCTGTGAGTGTAATTACGGGCACGTAGTAAACATTCATTTAGTCCAATATAGTAATATACTCGGTTGTAAACCATTCTGTGTTCTTTAACCACAAGCTCATATCATAAATAGGGTGTGACTCAAAACTTTTTAAGCGCACCCGCAAAGCGGAAACCGAAAAAAAGCACTGATTTATGCAATTATTTTTAAAGTCAATAAATTTAGAAAGTACCCTCCCGCTGGAATTTCCGTAAAAGTCTTTATATATAGAGCCCGCGGCCACGTGCAAGGAGAGGGCCTTAAATATAGCCGAACGAAAAAAATCTTAAAATATTCGGCGCGCGCGCCCACAAGGGGCAACGCCATAAGGTTTCAAGCCGTCAAGACGCTTCCATATTCGTTTCTCTTGCTTCCGAGTAGCACTCTCCGAAAAATGTGTCTTCAGTCGCCCGTTCGGGCGCGTGCACATCAGGTAGCCAGGTCGAGGAAAATTTTCGTCACTTTACGACACCATCATAACGACATCGGCCACGAGCTCACTTCTGCGCGATGACCTTCTAGGCGAAATATGATTTACAACCCTATTTATCCCGCTTCTAATGTGTACAGTCGCGCGCTAAGGCTACTACAGTGACCAAAGAGCTATTAACCTCCCTCTCTCTCTCTCTCTCTCTCTCTCTCTCTCTCTCTCTCTCTCTCTCTCTCTCTCTCCCTCTCTCTCTTTTTCCGAAAATACCACGGAAATCTTACTGAACTGGCGAGTTTTGAGCATTTAGGTTGAAATATAGGAAATACTTACTCGGCATCATGGCCATCTCTCCATTGGGGCTAACGTAAGGCGGTATGTTGGAGGCCGGGGTGAGCGGAGGCGTTGGATTGCCTGGTATCGGGCTGTGCTGATAGCTCATGTTTCCCCCGCTCGTCGGCGCTGTTCTCATAGGCGAGGTGTCCTGTTGATACGGGGGCACGCTGCTGCTCGCGCTGTAGGGGGACGTGCCCTGGCCGTACACTCCTGGATTGCTGACGTTCGTCTGTTGGGACTGCTGGTGAGCGGCGTGATACTGCGTGGCTGTCGCCATCGCGTTGGGGTTGCTCTGCATACTCGACTGCATACTCGACTGCATGCTCGACGGCATGCTCGACTGCATGCTCGATTGCATCACCGGTTGCATACCGCGTTGCATGCTGCCAGCCATGGGATTGACGTTCATACTCTTGTTGTTGTTGACGGAGTCAACTCCCTCGACACCGCTGACTGCTGCCGCTCGGCTCGCGTAATACTGACTAGCCTGGGTACTCGTCATGCCAGTGCCGTAGGCCGACGTCAGAGCCTGTTGCTGCTGCTGATGTTGCTGCTGATGCTGCTGGTGCTGCTGGTGCTGCTGATGCTGCTGGTGCTGCTGCTGCTGTTGCCTGATGTTGGCGGCGGTTCCAGTCATCATAGCGGCGCTCGCTGCCGTGTTCGTTGGGTAACCTGTCGCTGCACCCATCGTACTCGGGTTCATCGCACCTGGGTTCATCGCGGCCGGGTTCATGGCGCTAGGATTCATGGCGCTAGGGTTCATGGCATTAGGATTCATCGCGCTCGGATTCATTGCAGCCGGATTCATCTGTTGCTGCTGCTGCTGCATCGAGTGCTGGTGTTGATATTGTCGCTGCTGTTGCAGCTGGTGGTGGTGCTGTTGCTGTTGTTGAATGTGTTGCTGCTGCTGCTGGTGCTGTTGGTGCTGTTGCGCCTGTGCCTGGGCCTGGGCCTGCGCTTGGGCCTGTGCTTGGGCTTGTGCTTGGGCCTGCGCTTGGGCCTGTGCCTGGGCCTGTGCTTGTGCCTGGGCCTGGGCCTGCGCCTGTGCCTGTTGGTAGGCGTTAGACCGAGCGACCGTAGGTCCAGTAGCAGCCGCCGCTGCCGCTGCTGCTGCATTCGTGTAGCCGTTGGTTGGGTATTGTTGGGAGGAAGCAACACCGGGCATACCCGGTGCACCATACCCCATGCCCGTGGGCGCGCCCGCACCGTAGGCCATTTGCGGCTGCTGCTGCGGTGTCGGCTGCGGGCCCATGCCTCGCTTCTGCGAGAGATGCATCCCGGGGTTCGGGTACGGCGCCATTCGCCTCGCGTAAGCTGCCGCCTGCTGCGTCTGCTGAAAACGTAATTTACGCCGTTGTTTTACGTCAAGACTTTTGTATAGCCGTGAGTATGTGTGTTTGTATATATGTTTGCTGGCGCGAGCTTAAACGGTGAAATGTTGCACCGAGGCGACTCATCACCCGCGGCGGACTGATTTATGACTGAGAAAGTTTTTTTTTGTTTGAGTTTTCTTGAGTCTTTTATGACGACAAAATATTTCCGGATATACAATACACGTTGTAAATCATGAGTTTTCGTGCTATTTAATAATTGAGTTGACAAAATGTAATTTTTCAAAAAAATGTTGGCGCAAATTTCTCGAATCAGCTACAGGATGCTTAGATGGTGATTATAATAAGATTAAAAGGAATAAAGTACTTACCGGCATCATCTTATTAGTGAGAGGGCCTGCGGACGCTCCCATTGGTCCGCTCATCATGCCCATGTTGTTGGACATGCTGGCCATCGGGTTCATCGGCGACATTCCCGACATGCCGCCGTTCATGCTGACTCCTCCGTTCATCATCATGGGATTCATTTGGCTCATGCCGGTGTTCATGCCCGGCATAGAACTCATGGAATTCATGGCGGGCATCATCGGATTTACTGATCCCATACCGGCGTAATTACTCATTCCCATGGGCGTCATGCCAGTCATGGGAGCTCGCTGGTTGTAGCCCATAGTATTGTATGCCGCGTTGTGCGCCATAGCAGCTTGTTGGCTTTGCATCTGTAACAAGAAGCGCAAAGTGGAACATTAGCTATTAATTATATCGATGTCGAGTAGTGTAGGTTGGGTTTTCATTTAGAAAGTCTCACTCTGCACAACAGCATACCTACACGGATCGCTACAGGGGCTCTGTTCCGAAATTAAAAATATGAAAAAATTTGTTTCAACTGTTGCAACGTTGCATTCCACTGAGCCAATAGGCGCGTTTGAAAACATTTGAAATCGTAACAATGAAACGCACCCATTGGGTTAGTAGAATGCAACGTTGCCAAGGTTGAACAAATTTTGTATTTCGGAACATACCCAGGTTAGCTAACGGAAGAGTGGGGATAAGCATAACCTTACCTGAGTCGCTTTGATAACAGAGCAGCGGTTCGGTGGATAGGGGTAAACCTGATATTTAATACGACTCAAGTATTTATAGCTCAATTTTTAATTCTTTAATATAACCCAATATTTATTAATATTAATATTTATTATTATTTATTAATATTCTTTATTAAAAAAAAAACTTTATAAGAATTTATTTAAGAAAATTATTTTTTTTTTATTTTTTTCTTTCATAAGTTCAATAATTTTTTTATTTAAATAACATTGGCAAGGTTTTTAGGGGGGTATCATACCTATTTATCTTCAAACTTCTTATTTTTAAGTTTTGAACATCTCATTTGTTGAAGACACTTCAAATACTGCACGACGGACACTCACTCAGTATTTAAATGCTACACAATTGATATTCACTCAGTATTCAAATAGTGCACTTATTATAAATCAAATAACGTAATTTTGACACTTGCAGAGCTCGGGATGCTGTTGAGTCGCAGAGCGTTCGGAGCTAACTGACAAGGCGTTCGTCCGTCAGCGCATACTTACGGAAACTGATGAGAGTATTCTCGTCATCCCTCACTTTGTCTTTCGGAATCTTGGGATAGGTCACATAGAGTATACTTAGTGACGCTTCTGCTAGTAAACTTTTCTATATACCTGAGCCGATTGGGCAGTAGCGCGCCCGCCAATAGTCTTTGGGCCCTCGACCGCCCCCGCTGCCTGCCAACTGACCGGGGAAATACCAGCCCCCCCTCCACTATCTCTCTCGACGCGCGTCGCCGTTCCCCCCCTCTCTCCTATACTCCAGCGCACGGCGACTTTTCCAGCTCTAGCAGACGACGCTAGCAGCATCGACTATGGCATTGGTGGTAGGAACGTCGGTGGCACGCGCAGCAGACGAGAAGCAAGCGGTATAGTATATAGCCCATCTGTGTATATTATGAACGAGTATGTGTGGCAGTGAAACGGCGTTGTTATACACACTATGCAGCACAGCACGGCTGCGAGTTCTCCTTCTCTCGCTCCGTGGGCCGCCACTGTATACTCCCGTCGTCGGTGTTTGTGGGCACACGCGTATAACCTGCGTGTGTGTGTACGTGAAACACAACGCCCCGGGACAGATGGCGACTTTTCGGACTGCGCTCGCCGCCCCGCCGCCACTATATAGCGCTCTGACCCCTCGCTTCGCTCGTCTCGAGCTTCTTTCTTCCTTCGATATATATATATACGTTTTATCGCTCTCTTTTTCTCGTCTCGCCTAGACGTCTAGCTCTCTCTTTTTTTCCTTATTTATTTTCGGGCAAGAGTTTATCGTACGCGTTAGCTCAGCGATGAGACTATCGAGCGGGCGGACGTCGATGTGGTGCTGATGCGCGCTCCCTTTTTTTTCGATGCTGGAAATTGAATTTTATGACGGTACTTAGATGATACGCAAGTTTTTCGCCCGCTCCGTTGTAATTACACGGCGCGTGCCGGTGTGAAACTGCGGGCAATTAACGTTCCGTATTAAATAGATCGTGTAGTTTAAATGCTTATACACGCTATTGTAGCTTTTCTCGCTACTTATATGTTTATCCCGCTTATTTTTCTCTCGGTTAAAACTCTTCAAATAAACACTGCAGCCGTTTCGCAATAACCGGCTGCTCGCCCGATCACGTAATAATTAGAAATTCGTACTAAGGCGTTTTTCACGAAGTGCGCGCGCTATTGCAACCGATCGATTGTAACATCCTCTTGAGATTCGTGCGTATTGCAAGCGCGCTGCACGTGTATATATATACACACACACACAC